>JAUYWV010088723.1:0-15271 GCA_032274565.1 Nematoplana nigrocapitula | reverse complement strand
GATAAGGTTTTCATTTTAAATGAAAGGTTATTCAGTGTGTTCAAGTGAATTTAAATAGAGCGTTTACTAAATTTAAAACACTATTTAAACACAAATAAATTGTCTACTGTTATTACTTTGTTTTATATATTGAAATATAACCACTTACAACAAGATGCACAACAACTTACTGTTTTGATACTGTAGAGTAATAATGTAAAACAATGAATAGTTCAAAATGAACATGGTTTTTATTAATTATACGAATATTTGCCTGTATACATCACCCCATTGTGCCCTCTTTTAACCACTTTATAGTCCAGTGCATAAGAGGAGTGATATCTGCCTCCAAGAAAGTACAAAAAATACAAACATCCATTAAACATCAAGATTAATAGTGACAAATGTGATATTTTGGTTTATCCTGAAAATGATGAATTAAGAGGGAGGGGGGTCATGAAACTGGCATTGAGTTGTATATACATAAACAAACACATGTCTGGTTAATTTTATGGAATAGTAGGATAATTCATGATTAAAATCGTGTATCATATGTTCAAATGAACAAAGGTATGGTGAAGTTACAAGAAAAAAAACATGGTTGGAATTTCAAAACGGACCTATTTTTTCACAATGGTTCACCCCAAAATGCTCTTATGATGAAAATTTGCAAACTTACTGAAACTTTTAAGTTTCTGAATGATGTAGTACATGTAGTATGCATATTTTGGCACAATTGGAATTCCATTTGAATAGATTTTGGGGCCTAGGGAGAAAGTGACAAATAACATGTTTTTTCATATCTGGGTCAATGGTTGTCTTTAAAGGATGTCTTTAAAGGGTGATAACTGTGACTAAGCTACCACATTGGAATGGCTATCATGGTAAAATAAGATATATTGAGCTTTTTAAAAAATCAAACTATAGAATTTGTCACCTTGAAGGTCTCTGGTCTGACTATATTGTGTATGTCATAATTTTTTTTATAAAGTCAGCGTTTTCCTATGATTTTATGTTGAATTGTTTAGCAAGTGGGCTTAATATTATGGTGGGCAGTGTATTTGAACGCGCAGATTTTTTTACTTCAGACAGTTATACAAAATTAAACCGAACAGTTGCGTATAGCCAAGATGAATATAAACAAAAAATACTGAGAAAATGTAAGCAGGTGAAATAGGAAAGTTGTTTACTGCAAATTGAGATGCAAAATAGAAATGTGGGAATTTGATTGGTAATCTGCGTAGAAATTTTATGCGCAGTTCAGTCTTTCTTTTAAACCGTCACACTTTTAAGGAGCATAACAAAAGTAATTCCACCTTCGTTCCTGGTTTAGCTGTTTCCTACGCAATTTTTTTCTGTTTTGGATAATTGATTCCGCATTTGCAGATATTCAGCTGGTGATAAAAAATCTATTCAGCACACCTTCAATTCTTCTCTAAATTTGTAATCCCAAACTCTTTAAAGTTTTTTTCAATCTGTTTATTTGTCCAATGTTGTTTACTTGCGCCAATCTTTGCTGGACACAAATGTCTCTAGTTTAATTTTGTGTAATGACAAAACGACTTTGTCTAAATCGTCTGCTTAAAATGTTTTGATATTTTGTACCGGAGTGAAAACTAAACCTCAACAATTACCGTAGTTAGCATATTCTACTTTGCTTAGTACATTGAGTCATATATGATGTATTTATTTTCACTCAACCCCTCTCCTCCAGAGCGACAAACCTATTTACATGTATACGGGTATATTTATTGTAGAGATTAGGCCACATATTACAATGTGCTTCCCTAGTATCACAGTTATGTGAAGCATTTGGTTGGGAAAGTGTGTAAAAAATTATGAAAAACAAATGCTTTAGCAGTTTATTTATTAGAGCTTAAGACTATATATAATCAGCGTGGTCTTACAGTTCACCTATACAATACTGATCAGAGTAGCCTCATGAAACTTTTGGCAGGTCTCCTTCTTGTTGGTGCCTTGGTTTGGTCGGTCCAGGCGGGTGAGGATTGCGATCCGAGACACGGATGCGTCTCGATGAAATCGGGACCCGATTGCGACGATG
Organism: Nematoplana nigrocapitula; assembly: GCA_032274565.1. Classification (NCBI taxonomy): domain Eukaryota; kingdom Metazoa; phylum Platyhelminthes; order Proseriata; family Nematoplanidae; genus Nematoplana; species Nematoplana nigrocapitula. Next base: position 13,230 of record JAUYWV010088723.1, on the reverse strand, counting down.
CAGTGGTGAGTTGTGACCAACCAATTCCTGTACTGTACTATAAAGTTCCTTGTCATTGAAAGAGAGAGAGAGAGATTGATCGTGTTTTTGATTATAGGTGTAAGAACGATGGAAGTATAATATTTTTCCTTCGACCTATAAATATTTTTACCTTTGGTTCGACATTCTTTAAGTTTTTGTAACATCCCGCGCTATTTGCTCAAACTGTTTATTTTAATTGTTGTTTCTTTAAAAAATAACAATGACATTTGCGTAAAATGTTTAGCAGACTGTCAATCTTTTTTTACCGCAGATTTATGTTGGTATTCTGACATTCAATATATGTATGCAATAGTGCAAATTACGTGAAGTATATAGTCGCTCTATATGAATATATATGAATAGCCCACCAGATGAATTGTCTGTAATTTTGTTAGAGCAGGCTATACTCCATGACTACCTGTACTGCCCTTCATCCGACCACTGTAATCGTGTTTAGCATTTTATTTTAAAGAAGTTCTTTATGGTAGTTCTAAGTTTATATTGAAATTTGATATAAAGGGAAAAATTAGCTTACAATATTAGAATGTGAATTTTATATGTTTATTGAATAGAGTATTTTTCAACAAGATCCACCAAATAGTAGATGACTTGTTAAGTAATGTTCTTAACATTTGGATGGAGATCTCATCCTATTAACCTATCGATAATTTCACGAGAATAATACTGTCTACTTGAGCTGGTGTTTCCATTGTATTTTTCACAAATGTCCTGTTGGAATCAGCGAATCGACTTTTATTAATAAATTTCAACCTGGCGTACATGAAAACTATAGTTCTCAGGAAAAACAATCTATTGTAATATTTTCACGTAAACAAAAAACAAGTACTCACATTATAATATGCAATATGATACAAATAGTTACTGTAGAACTACACGTCAACACGTTTCTATAGGCAAACTTTTACTATAGGTGAACAGAATAGTTGTAGCAAATTTTGAACCAAGTTACTATAGCGTTCTCATTTTTGATGTTACAGTATTATAGGTTTACTGCATGTAGAAAATTTTTGCTGATTCATATAAGCTAGCATGCGTGTTGTTAACGAATGTTGGTGTGTATATGACATTGCAAATAGGTGGCGTGGACTCTTGAATTGAAGGATCACGACTCCATCTTCCTTTTCTCCTTCTCCTCCCTATCCTGTTCCTTTGCAAGTTTTGTGATTATGAACTCCTCGAAATGTTTTTCTGAAAGAATACCTACAGCGCGACGAGTTTTCGGTCATTTTTGGTCTGCTTGTTTTGCTCGTTGGTCCACCTTTATTTGCGAGCATGGTGGCCATTGTTCTACGCAATGAAATACAAGTTTACGTCAGACAGGTGTACAAATTCTGGAATATTTTTAAGCATACCCCCAATTCTACTGTTACAGGTTGGGATGATAGGCTTTTCATTGTTAGAAACATCTCTGAATATCCGTTGGCTTTCCTTGGTCGTCATTTGAGGTTATTTTCTATATTATTCTGTAACCGACCGATAGCACTGACATATTTTTTGGATTATGCGTATAGGTATGATAGAGTGAGTTTAGTCTGGAAAATCAATCACCTTTCGAAAGCGGGAGATTTATGTCGTCACGACACATGCAGTTCTCTATACTAATTCCAATAAGTGTCACGAGTTTTACAACATGATACACAAAATCTAGTAAATTTAATAGAAACGTAGCAATATCATCGCGTCTGCCTACTTCGGTACACTCTTTTTATCAAGTTTATTCATTGACTTTTATCGTGGTTCCTGAGTTATGCGCATTCGATACTTATTTACACCTTTTAACCCACAAATCTATTCATAATGTTGTTACGTCGTCTGGTGAGATTATGATGATATCAGAATATTCCGCTGCCGTACAGTACTTCGCAAATTTTCTTTAAATGAAATTTGTACTATGTCAACTTACAAGAAATTCTAGAAACACTTCGTGGACTATTGTGCAAAAAAACAATTGGAGAAGAATATGATGTCCTTCCTCAATTAAATAAAATTATTATTATTATTATCTCAGTAATGAGGGATATAAGTCGTCCACAATGTACTTCGTGGACACAGCTCTACTTTAATAAGTGCATCTATGACATTAAATTAAACTTGCATTTGGAAGAGTATTCTTCATATAGTTGTTTTATTAAAACTATTCTATCATGAAAAAATCATTACAAAAAAGCAAAAGCATTCCAAAACAACAACTTAGATAAGTTTGTTACTGAGGCCCCTGATAAGAAATAACGTTAAGTAACAGTATTATAGCATTTGTCCACAAGTAGCTCGTGAGACTTTTCATAATGGCTACAAATGAGGTATTGCAATCACACTCATCATCATCAGGTGACATCTCCGATTTGGAGGTTGACTGCTTTTCTGTTGCAGTCTTCCATCTCCCAGGCTGTCCATTTCTTTATATTGCCTCCAAAATTGTTTTCATTATGCTGTTGTGTCTCTTTAGGTGACCAAAGTAGCTTGGTTTCCATTGCTTTACAAGAATTAAAAGACTACGTTCTATTCCAAGTAAATTAAGCACTTATTGTATTTTTCCTTTTACCTTCCATGCTATTTTGCGTATTGTTTGTAGTGCGCACATTTCAAAGCTTTCAATCTTCTTTTCCAGAGTTTTGTTTAGAGTCAAAGTGACTGGTCCATATAAGAAGGTGGACCAAATGTAGCACTTCATTAGCCTGAATTTTAACTCCATACTGATTTTCTTTGAAGTAAAGAGACTTTTATGGTTGTTAAGACCTGCTCAAATGTGGCATTATCCACTTTGTTGTTGGCCTCCTGTTGTCTTTCTCTTCTTCTAATAACAATTGACTTAGTCAATCACAATAATTATACAAACTAGTGCATGTGATTCAGCTTTTTCAGAATCCCTAGTAAAAAATTGAAATGCCAGTGTATAAAAACAATCAATTCAAACCAACTTTAAAGAGGTGAAGAACACTTCTTTTATATTGATGTATCCGACAAACAACAGACATACTATAGAGTGTTTTAGCACAGTCGTTTTCAAATATTATGTGCTGAAAACAATTATTTTATTTATTTTCAGACTGGAATTGAAATCGATTGGAGTCCCTCCGATACGACACCATATACATGCAGAAGTGGCCAACAGTATCCTAATAAACAAGGAGTAAGCTTTGAATAACATATGATACTTTTCACCATTTTTGTAGATTTTTTCGCAATTTAAATCCTACCCTTTTACAAAACGTACTCATATATCTGCTATTGCCCTACACTATTGGTGTAAAGTAAAAATATCTGCATGGAAACTATCGTTTTTCGAAGGTAGAAATGTTAAAAAATAATGGTTATTCATTTCTTTTTTGGACAATAAAGGACCAAGTTAAAATCTATATAATATATTCAACTGCAAATACTGTCGCCTTTTGGGTAAGCATAAATAAAAAAAATTGAAATTTGGACTAAGAAAGATTTAAACGAAACATTGGCACGAAAACAAAAGATCAATTTTAGAAGTTCAGCGTTCACTTTGCTCTTCCGGTAGACTTCCTTCACAGACATATGGGAATCTAATTTGTGTGTTTTCCATAAAAATGAAAATTACACAATCACTTCAAAGCATAACTTTGGTATTTTACATGGGCATAAATATGTCTGCTACATACGAGGTCCAATATAGGTATACATTTATGCTGGTATCTATTTGAGTGCTCAAATTTCTGGAAACGTTACGTTGCTACATTTAAATTTTCTCCAAATTATGATTTGGAGACGAAAGTACAGTGACATCTCACTTCAAAAAATAATTCATTATCCCATTAAAAAATACACTGTAAAATCTCGATAAAGATTTCAAATTGCGGTGCTAAATAAGACAAATAATTCCCCACAGGACACAATTGGCAGTCGTCAGCAAATAAGAGCAAATCTATATAATCAGAATTTAAATCGTGTTATTGAACATAAAAAAATAGTGGAGAAAGGAAATACAATTATTCTCGACCTGAAATGAATAAAAACAAGTGGGTTCTCTATAACAGAAAATAACTATGTTACCTTGGAAGACTTTTTATTATGTCTCTCAATTCAAGCTTAATTCTTTCCTCGACCTTCAAAAATCTCCCACTAGTACATTTATTGATCATTTAAAGTGCTATATCAGATTCTGTGGAATTGACTATCACATATGCCTTCCTCCCTGCCATTCACTCTTCTGACGATTTCAACAGGATCCACCAAGAATGTTAACTTTTGTCTAACTGGAGCACAAAATCCTGTAACTATCGCACACAACACCAGCACCTCCAGTCCATCTTTCCTCATAAGTAATTGTGTAAAACGTTTATTGAGAGGCAACGACAGAAGTCGGATGTTTTATAATTGTCTGCGCTGCGTTTGTATTACAGTATACTGCCACAAATAAAAATAAGCTTCTAACAAAGGGGCTTCAGTTTATCAATTTGGTTTGTTTTACTTACTATTCATTAATTATTTTAATAAACGCATGTTTCGTAAAAAGTATAATGCTTCAGCATACAGAACATAGCGTATAGGTGGTTACGTCCCTGGCAGAAATATCAATAATTTCAGTATTGCATTGAAAAACGAGCTTGTCTGCTACAAAGTTTGAAAGTGTTATTCTGGTATAATTGTATTTTAAATTTTGAACCCTATAGTTATTCCTCCCTGAAGCGATTGATAGTTATTTACATACATACTTAATGCAAATCTTGACTTTTTCGATTCCTTTAAATAATTAGGCGGCGCTCATTTAAACAGTTTAGTTGACAATACTATTAGATGGCCAATTTATCTGATTTATCTATTCTATTCACTCTATTGAAACGACGAAGTCGCATCATTTGACTTACTGGTCTTTGTTACATTTGTAAACGTAGCAGCATACTTCAAATCTTGAGCTCGGAGGACGAGAATGCCAGCTTAAATATACTAATTACATAAATCAATCGAATCATTGTCAAATTATCTCAACTTTGAGCTGTGACTACACTTCAAATATTAACATATTTATATTGAAAAGTTTACAGAGTGGTAGTTGCCTCAAAACACGCCCTTCAAATTTTCAAATTGGTTTAGCAAACAAACTGTGTAAAATTTGAAACAACTTCAGGCGTAGGATAAACAGAAATTGAATGAGATACTCGAACACTTCGTGTAGTGATCACTGTCTTGAAGTTTATTAATGTGCCTATACACAACTTAAATGAAACCATAATATACGGTATTTCTCCTTGGCTGCTGTCCAAATTATCAGGGGTTAGTCACCCGTTGTAGTTTTACCTCTTCACAGACCCCACGCTGTAAAAAAAGGGTTTTTTTCATAACCCAAAAAAGGGTTTTTCAGTTTCGTTCCCACAGAAAACCCTTTTCAATATAGTTTATGAATTTTTTAGCGGCACCTACGACTGATTTAAATTTATGATTCATGATTTAAAAATTCATGAAATATTGATTTCATGTTTATCGTAGAAATTCGGGGATTTTAGGCAGAGGTGGGATCAAACCTACGTCCTTCGGGGCCAAATTTCTGCTGGTCCGCGTCTTATTCGACGCTGAAATTCAACATTCGGTCGACGTTGAAAAACCATTTTGAAATGAAAACTGTCTTGAAAAACCCTTTTTTGAGAGCTTTTCATCTTGTCTTTCTATTGCACACCCAGTTCTGCCTACATCACTTTCTCATTTCTGCTTGAAACACTAGCACTTACCTATGACTACATTTGTGCTATCTCTCCAAGAGTATAATATTCCCATCACCCCTAACTACCAGTTGTTTCCGTACGAATGGCTAGGTTTAATTCTTTTTATCTCGATAATTACATTTCGCTATAACAGTCACTGGATCGCATCATCAGGCGGTGTCGTCTCTGTTCTGAAGGTTGGCAACAATGTCGCTCCATGTCTCTCTCTTCTCTTCTTTCTTTTAGCTTCTCCAATAGTGGCTGTCCTATACTCCAATCTTTTCATCTTCGCACAATGTTCTTCTGTACATACATTGCTCTGTCTCGCTTTCCTTCGATCGAACCTTCTAAGATTATTAGATTTAGAAAACTCCCACTAGAACTTCTAAGATGGCCTGTGAATGTCAGTTATCTTTCTTGGGTATAGTATTTGTAAAAGTCTTCTTTTAGTTACCATCATTTCATATTCCTTTTTGTTCAAAACATTTTTCAGGCTAACTGATCTTCAGGATTCTCCTATACTGTAGCACAAGTGAGTGTATTTTGTTGTTAATTTCCTTGTTGAAAGTTTAATCCTCCGACCCATATGCAGTAATAGAGAAGTAGACATGCGTTTAGCGTTCTTTTATTTAATGTGATGTTTAGATTTGCTTTAAAAAGTCTTTGTATTTCCAGAAATCATTTTTCGCTTTTGCTATTCTTTTTTTGACTTCACTGACGCATTTAACCATCATCCGTAATCCAAGTATTTGTATTACTAATACCATTTCCAGTAGTTATTTACTCTGCATACTGTAGATGTTTAATTGTACTTTATTACTTTATTTACTTATTGTCGTAACTTTGGGTTTACATTAAGAGACATTCGATGTATTTTACAAACTCTGCATAGTTGTAATACAATTTTACGTAAATCTTTGGAACTACATCCTACCAGTACTGTATCATCACCAAACGAATGTTCTGTCCGTTGATTTTTATGCCTTTCATTCCTTCTAATGTTACCTTTATAATAAATTTACTATACGTGTTAAATACTCTGGAGAGAGAATACATCCTTGTCTGACGCCCAATCGATATTTTGTCTATTCCATTTTGATCCGTTCGTTCTTACTTTTGCTGATTGACGCAGTGTAGGTTAAGTTTTAGTCTCTCTTCGTTCGTGGTATAGTATTCCAAATATTACCATACTGTGCTATTTATGTTATTTCGAGAAAAAATATAAAGTTTATGAGTTACGGAACTGGAATATCTTTGCCAATACATTTGCTAAGTTTCCTTTAAATATATTCAGAATAGATGACTAATCAAAAGAAAAGGCTTTGACAATTAAATATATCTTTTTAATATTTAAAATGTGCATACCATACATACTAAATACAAAAAAACAGATATAAAATAATATCTTCATCCAACATATAAAAATAATACATGTACAAAGTCATACATTAAATAAAAATAAAATAATACACGTCTAGCATGACATTCAATAAATCAATAATACTTTTAATGAAGTTGCAAAATAGGAGTCTTATGGGATTCAAGAAAAAAATAAGTGAGAAAAGTTAAAACACTATTACGTTCTTTTTCAGTATATTTAGTACGTCCGACTGTAGTACATCTGTTTTTCTTCGTTCATTAGTTGTACATGCTGTCCAACAAAGATTGAGATAAATTTAATGTGGATGTCGTTCTTTGAAGACAGCTTTCACTTCTGTGTCGTCCGCCGCGTTCCTTTTCCCACGATGCTGATGTCGTTCTTCGAAGACAGCTTGCACTTCGGTGTCGTCAGCCGCGTTCCTTTTCCCACGATGCTGATATCGTTCTTCGAAGACAGCTTTCACTTCGGTGTCGTCAGCAGCGTTTCTTTTCCCACGATGCTGTTGTCGTTCTTCGAAGGCAGCTTGCACTTCGGTGTCGTCAGCTGCGTTTCTTTTCCCACGATGCTGATGTCGTTCTTCGAAGACAGCTTGCACTTCGGTGTCGTCAGCAGCGTTCCTTTTCCCACGATGCTGATGTCGTTCTTCAAATGCAGATCTCACTTCGGTGGAATCTTCCTTAATTTGTTCCCCTTTCCAATATTTGATGTATCTCGAAGATGAGGAGTTTAGGCAAAATAAGATGAGGAAAAAACAAAGAGTTGTCTTCATCTTTGCTTTCGAGAAGTATTTCCGTTAGTTATTCCAGCACAACCAAACTCTGGCGTATATATACCTTTTCGGCTTGTAGCACCTGTACGTAAACTTGCATGTGATATTTTTATTTTTAGTATTCTAGTGACTCAAATAAAGTCTGACTAACAAGTTCATCTTTATTGGTTACATTCTTGTCGTGTTTTGAGATCGCCTCATATTATTACACATATACAGTACACCTATTATAACTGCATATGACACCCGCTAGTTCGAGAGTGTCTAAGGTGTGTAAGTGATACTTTCGGGTGTAAAGTGGTCTTTCGCACTTTGATATTATCGACTTCAATTCCAGTGTGCCACGCTGCTACCGCTCCTCTGTACTCCAGAGTAGAAGAGGTGCGACTGAGCTCAAAGTTGAAGAAAATCAACAAACAACTTGTTCAACTCTAATAACACATTCGATAAGATGTTTTATGTCTGAGTTTTATATATTTTACTATAAACTATATCCAAGGCATTAACAAAATATCTGAAGACAGAACAAGCACGAAGAAAAACATACAACGTTAGTCACATATATTGCCCATATGCTGTATAACTGTAAATGATCACAAAGAACTTTTGGCCAGCTACATCTTTTGATATTGTCCTTTTGGCAGATTTGAATGTCCAGTTATTAAAAGGGTGGGTACGGAAAATTTCAGCTCTCTCTGGTTAATAGTTTAGGAGGAGATAGCGCACAGAGACTGAGAGAGACAATTGTTGCATGCCCTCCATTGTTTCACAAATTGAGAATAACTTTCATAATTGTATGTTAAAGTAATTGTGATTTACTATTATTTTAAAAGAATTTGATTTTGAATTTATTTTAAGTCCTTGAAGTAAGATAAAATCTTTATTGTAATAAAACCACACACGCTTGGAATAAATGTTTGCATGTTTTCATAAATCTCACTTGTATTAAAACCACTGATGAAGCTTTATGGACATAACGGAAAACGTGCTTAGAAGATAGATGCTCTTCAACTATACAATAGAAATATACACAACTATTTTTGTAACAATAAGACTTTTTAAAATGGAAAGTTTTACAGTCATTACTTTTAAAATTTAAAATTACACCAATGAAAAGATGAAAAGGCCAAAGTTTTGTAATGGTAGAGTTTGCATAGGAATAACCGTGAAATATTGATGCGTCAACCAAAAAATGAATCACGGAGCACATAGCAGCGGATTCTCACCAAATGATTCTATAGCCGATGCATGATCGTCTCTTGGTAACGGGGCAATTGTATTTTACTTAAATATTCTTTCAGCCACTGTGTTGATGCTTCCCTTTCCGTGCGACCAAACGCCACTTTGCACAATTTGTTGATTACATTCTGTATACTAATAACAACAAAAGCAGAAACACAGCTTTAGAAAACAGACATCTTAAAACGTAAAACTGTCCAATTTTACAAACCTATGGAATTGCTGTTTAGAGGGAGCGAGAAATACTTATTAAATTGATGAAATATATTTGAGGAGTGACGTATGAGAAATAGTTGCGCCATTGTTTGACCTCAGTGTGAACTATGCCTTTTCAATTGAACTTTGAATTCTACTAATGCGCATTTGTACACGTATACAAATTGTTTCAATACTTAAAGAATCAAGACGATTATAAGCGAAATCGCACTTATAATACTTTTTGTGTTGCAGTCCTCTTTAGAACTGATCTGAAACATGTAAATATGTTTACCAAATGTTATCTCAAATTATGTGAGCAGAAATTAGTACCTATACTATATTAAAGAACCGATTACAATGTATAACATTACTTTGCAATCTTTGATATTGGGATAACGAAGCATACGCATAACAAGAACCGGCATGTCAAATGATACGTCCTCTTCGTTTCCTTCCCTTTCTCCCGACAGACCGGCAGAAAAACTCTTTTATAGAGAAGCGAGGATGCTTCAAGTGATCATGAGCTGTAGTGTCAATCGGTTTCAACTTAACAAAAGTCATTTTCAAACCACAAAGATTTGTATGTATATATACAGTACAGTATATTACCTAGAGTAGACACGCGCCCCAAAATAAAATATGCAATTTTGGCTTTTTGTGGGGAAGTTTATTTGGGTGACAAAAATAGCAATGTGCTAATATTTATTTTCGTTTTTCTGGAAAATGCCAAAAAGCTGTTTAAAAGGAGACGACAATGTGTGCAATCATTGTATTAGAAAATTAATCACTAATGACATAGTTTAATATTATCAGACAAGGTTATTCCACCATAATTTAAATACATCAACAGCTGTTGTTTTCTTTGGTAAACAAGCAGAAAAATTGATAAACTAAATCTATAGTTACAATTTAGTATTATTAATTACTGTAGCATGTACGGCGTTAGTGCAGAATAAGCACCAATGCTATTTCACTATTTCTGTTAGCTATCAACTTATTGTACAAAGATATTATGTTCCTGAACACCTTCTGTGATCGAAAGTTTTCTCAAATCCTCTATAGAATCTATAGGTTTATTAATTATTATTGAACAAATTTAATTTAAAACTATAATAACAATTTTACTAGCTATATTCAAATTACTATTAATTATTATATTTATAATAAATATTACGAAAAACCCGTTGTTATATTTAGAACTGAAAATCGTGGCTTTTGATAGGCCGAAACTAGGGTAATCAATTAAATTGCACGTAAATCCTATCTTTGACTGCTGTCGTGTCTATTCTAAATGAAATAGACAAACCTCTTTGATTGAAACCAACAGCATTTCATAACAGGGTTTCTAATCGTGATATCAGATGCTTCCCGGATTTCCAACCCCAAACCATCGGGGCAGAATTAATCCCGTTGAACTGGGAATTATTCCTATAGCACAAACAGTGCCCTTAAGCTGAGAGTTAATGGCCTCAGATATTTAACATTTCACCCTATTGAAGTTTGAATCAGATCATTGAGTATTAAATATGGTGTTACCTTGAAGGAACTGAAGGCAACTTTGAAATATGAGAACAAATAAAACTTTAGGAATAGCCATTTATAGAAAACATATTGATCAGTGTATTAACCTAATCATTAAAAATAGATCAAGAGGAATAAATTCTATGCGTTCTATTTTTAAAACATCTAAGTAAGTCAGATTTATTGGAAATCTAAGAGAAAGTCAAAACGCGTGGGTATTCTTGACTCACTTCTAATACGTACCAGTTCCCCGTTTGCAGTAGAGTCGGTTTGCTGATTTTACAGTGATGTGATATCCTCTGCATTGAGCCACGGAAAGTTTCTGAGAAAGCTTGTTTCTGTAGAGATCATTTGTATTGGCTTGGAGAGATCGTAACTATACTATGGTCACTCAAGGAGCTATAAATCATCCATTTTTACGCCTAGAAACAGCCAAATTCTTTCAATCCTGCCTTTTTTTAAAATAGATTCACTCCAAGTAACGTTACCTTTGACAAGAATAAAGGCTCATCTCAATAAAACTTTTGATCAGAACTAGTGGCACTTTTGTTAGAAATATAACATCTCCTGTTTTTATATCTGCCTCGATCAAAGTGCGAAGCGTGTTAGCGTATTTATTCAATTTATTCAGTTTTCATAAAAATTAATATTTTATATATTGTTTATCCATAGTATGAAACTATGAACTGTATATCAAGAAATTTTCTGGATCGTCGGTACATCGCATCCTTTGTTCTCCCTCCAACACGAACCAATCAGTGCTGATGCCACTTAACCATTAAATGAAGCATCTGGAATCATCTCGTATAGAATTGTACGTTTTTTCCTGTTACTAGCACTGGTATTGATAAAGATGGACGATCAACGCATGGTAGAAGGCTTCTTCTTCTTTTCTTCGTAAAGCGGTCGCTCAGACACGGGCTTTCCTTAGAGAGTGTCAGTGGTGAACAGGGGCCGCCCAGAGTCCTGGCGCGAGCGATGGGCCATTGAGGAGAGCGCAGGAGGATATGGTGTCACAGTGAATGCAGTTTTGTGTGATGCCGTGAATCAATCCTTTGAAGGCGTCCACGATGGTGAATTTCCCGGTTCTCAGTTGATATAACGTTGCTCTTTTTATGGTCAGGGTGGAAATTTGGTCGGAAGGTGGAGGGAGGCCTTCTGAGATGTTCCAGTGCCAAAGCTCGGAAGAGCCTTCTGTTTTATTCGGCATTGCTCGGCGTTTGTCTTCCTATCGAGTTGATAGGCAAGTCTTGCTGAGGGAGTAACGTTCCTTCCTTGGCAATTCGGTCAACTGTCTCGTTCACTTGAAACCCTATAGGCATCGAAACCGTTTGGAGAATAATGTTTTTAAAGCGATCGAGAGAGAGAGGAGCAGGAGACGATTTTTAAATTGTTGGATCTGTTGAAAAGCAACTGAGGGTCGGTGAAAACGTTAATGGCATAAGTTGTCGAGTGGGAGGTGAAGGGCGTGTTTGAGTCCTTCGAGGAGGGCTATGCATTCGGCATAGAAGCAGGAGGTAAAGGAACCGGTGGAGAAGCTGAGTTAAGTTTCCGTGCTGTCCGGGTTAATAAAACTGATTACGCTACCGCCGTTGAGTCATCCTTTCTCCGCAGAGTGGTTTAGACTAAATTAAAAATCAATCACAGAATGAACATCCGGATAACCAGACAGATGGTATATAATAATACACGTGAAAACTAAAATACACCGAAATTTCTCAGCAGTCAAATGTATTGTTCTTCAATCAGTGTTTTGTTTAACAGACTTGACGTTGCTTTTTTGTATCTTAGTGATTGGTGTTCTTGATATGACTTCGATGGACTGTTCTAATAAAAATCCCAAAGAGAGACTCATTTATAAATTTCATCAAAACAGTATAAACCAAACATCTTTTCGATAAACTTCCGTGTTGTTTGCTGTTTTGACAATAAAATAAAATGAACGGCGAATGCTAATGAAATATGTTCATTTTCCGGCTAGTTGTATCATATTACTTAAAGTAATATGCAGAGTATTAATTTTAGTTAAACTAGAAGAGATGTTTCGCTACGATAGCATAACACTTTATTTTTACTGAACCATTTTCTTTGCTAGCTGTCATATATTTTAAATGATTCCAAAAATAATGCCTTTAAAATATGCAAATAAAGTAAAATACCGAATCTGCAAGACTAAATTCTATTTGAGACGAACGTCAACAGAAAAATATGTGCTCTCATCCATTTATGCACAACATTCCAAACGGTAAATAATGTTGAGACAGTGACTGTTTACTAAATACCAGATGATAATGCAGGCAAAAATCGGAAACATTTATTCCATTGTTAACGTTTTCAACAACAACAGTTGTCTTCATCAGACATACAAATTCAAAAATATTTACAAATAGTTAATAGGCGAACTAAAACACAAC
>JAUYWV010088712.1:3359-15272 GCA_032274565.1 Nematoplana nigrocapitula | reverse complement strand
AACAGCTGATCAAAATAGAGAGCGCACGTGGAGAGGTGTGTCTTCGTCAACAGTCAGGCAACAACTGAGCTCTCTCTTGTTTCTTACTCCATATATATATAGGCGTGGGGGGGGGTGAGTCATGATATGAAGCGTGGCTATCCTTTACTACTTATATCCAGGATCTATGCTCTTTTTTAGTGAAAAATACTTGTAAGTAAAAATATATATTACTTACCAACGAGATAACTAGTTAGTAGTACATTTGGGAAATTATCTATATAATTGATTTGTTTTTTTAATTATAACTATCGTATTTAGAGTATTTCAATTAGTCATAAAGTTTTTTAGTTAGTCGTATAAAATAAAAGGAACTGCAATACATTAATTTTAAAGAGATGCAGGCCTGCCACTATCTCTTACTTACTCTCTGGTGAATACACTAGGAACATCAGAGGAGGGGAGATACGATACGGATAGGTCTAAATGCAGAGCAACTCGCCTAAAATCAACCAATATTAGGAAGGTCAAAGGTGTTTCTTCGCAGTTCTGATTGATTGTTTCTGTGCACCAATCTATAAATATATAGTATTTAATATATATTTATATTTTTCAGTCATCTGACTATATGGTATTTTTTCTGCCCATCAAAGATAGATGTATTGGATAGATCAATATACCATTTATCTTTTTATCTGTCATCATTAAAAGGCACGCTTAAAAGGCATTGTATTTATTCTACTATACTGTATATACTGTACATATATACTTCCAAATCAAAGTTTTTATCAAAGAAGAGAGAGGATTATAGGAAAGAAACCTTTTACTACATCAACAAATAAAAGAGGAGATGAATGGGAGCAGCCTAAATTAATTTCGATTTTATATAGGAGACACTTTGAAATAAACGTGCCTTTATTAGAGTGCAATAGGAGTATAGTTTTATTCAAGATAAAAAGCGTTTATTGTTTTTTTTAAATATATCAATTAATGTAAGCAGACATTTGTTTGTAAACATAATATTAAAAATATATGATACCATTCTTCACCAACGTCCCCTAATAGCCGAAACACTTATAGCTTATTCTTAAAGATATTCAAGAACAACAATCATCCAATTGTCAGTGTCGCCAGATCAGCAGCGCATATACCGGGTGATTCATAATTATTAGCACAAACTAAATCCGTAGTATTAAGTTATTACACAACATTTATCATCCAAACTTAGTGGCAGATAGTAAACATTTGTACTATTTTTCTAACTAAAAAAAATTAAAATATGCACTATATAGTTAATCAATAATATTGATTTAAATATAAATTTAGAAATTTTCATTAGGCAATTTGAATTTGAGCTTGTTTGATTGCCATTTACATCATTGCATCAATAGCAATGTGGCATAAAACGTGTATTTATTCATCCAGCACTTTCAATGATGGCATGGTTGAAATTATGAATGGCTACAACGCCTTCTGGGGCCAAATTGTTCCGATTGTATTAATAGGAAAGGTCGTCAGTTAATAAACCGGTAAATTTGTGTCCTGTTACATTTTCAAGCTTCATTGTTGCATTTAATCATGATATTGTTGGTTCTGGTACTTTGTTATTTACCACTACACAACTGGTCTAAACCTATGTCAAGCCGTTCGATGGTACAATTTTTGTCTTATTTCTCAGTATAGACAATTTTTATCAAAACAATCTAAATCTACGAGTATATATTCTTTGTTTCATCTTTCGCCAAGTACAACTGTTGCTCTTTTAAATCGAAATTAATTATTATTTTGCTGCTCTTTTCAAGTTGAACTTTGCTTGGCAGCGACAAGTAGTATTCATTCCGCATAGTTGAAAAGTGTTTTGTCTGCTCAGAGGCGCCGATTTTTATATTATAAAAGGTTTATTTTGTTGGTGTAGGTAGTCCTTTAAAATGTGTAGTCTTTTAGTTCGCTTGCATTGTTCCCAATCTTTAAAACTGTCGCCATGAAAGAGTGTTTTTTAAGGAAAAGGATTGTGCAGTGAGTACCGACGAGAACCAACGTCGGGAGCAGACAGAATAGAAGACTGATATAAGAATTGGTCTATTGTGTGAGAAGACGCCAACTCACTTTGGACAGGGAGATGTCAGACAGTATAGCAGTCGAGAATGAATATATCCATCCGGAATTGAAGAACTGGCTTTCTATATATTTGATTCAATGTGAATTGAGTCAGTGGAAGTGGAGAGTGCGGCGTACTTATTAAAACAGCAATTCTGTTTAAACGAAAATTGACCAGCATCAATCCCAATTAATATGTAGAGAAAAGATAAAAAATATATAACACATTTCAGAAAAAAATATATATTTACGAACTAATTTCTGTATTAAGACTAAGCTACTATTAACACCATAGAGTAACAAATAAGAGACCAGGGGCGGACGCAGGGGGGGGGGAGGGCACGTGCCCCCCAAGAAAAACTTACGCCCTTTAAAAAATATACGCCCTATTGAGACTTCACTGAATAGGGCGCCCTCCTGAAATTATGACCATTGAAAAGGCCGCCCTCTTCTATTCTTCCCTTCAGTTATGCCCCATTTCTAATATTTAGCATCTTTCCAGATATTTTAGTAAATCGTTTTACAATTCTCGCATTTACATAAGTATTATGTCATCAGTTTTTTTTGCACTTCATATAATAGTATTCATCTGTTGATTCACGTTGTAACATTTTTTCTACATATATATTTTTCGATGTGTCTTATAGCTATCAATAAACTTATATAGATCAATATATTTTTTAAAGAAATCTTGTTCTACATAAAATAGAACTAGTAAAATATTATCATCCAGCTTATGTATAAGAAAACTTACGCCCTTTAAAAATCTAAGAGATATTCGTTTCATCGGTCTGATCCTAAAATTATAATATATTTAGAATTGTGCCCTCCATAAAAAAAACGCCTTTTCATGTTGTGCCCTTCCCCCCCTGACAAATTTTCTGGGACCTCGTCTGCAGTCAAGGGTTCGTTTCTTCAAAATTAATGTACTGTTTGTAGTTTAACGTTTTAAATTTATACAAAAATTGCAAAAATACTGTATATTTTAATAAAGTGTAAGAGACAAATAAATGTTGTTATTGAAATAATATCAATATAGTCCTAATGAATTATAATAAATTTTTGTCTTAATCTCTGAAAAAATCGTTTCTTTACAACTGTTCTATAACCAAAATGCTACCAGCGACGCTGCAAACTACCAAGAGGGCGCCACATACAAGGGAGCAGGAAAGGGGGGGGGGGGTAGAGGGGCGACTGCACTCACCCCACTTTTTTGAACGAGTTATTCGGAAAAGTTGCACCATTTGAAAAATTGCCCCAATCAATTATAAGAATGTGTACCAGTCGTAAATTTGGCACCATTCGGAAAACTGCACTAAAACCGAGTCTAAACGTGAGTATACTAGTCAGAAAATTTGCAAGTGTCCGAAAGTGCAATGTTTTATCAAATTGATCATCAAAAATCTGAACTTTTTTGGGAAACTCTGAGTCAAATCGATATTCGGACGTTATCCAATTTTTGTCAATTTGGATTTAAGGCAGGAATCATTTATCTCCACCCCTCCACACTTTCTGAAAGCTTACGGCGGCGCACCCGACATGTAATGAAATATCACCACACCAGCTTTTTCTTGCATGTCTACGGCCTTCATGTCATTTGTGGATTAGTCTTTTAATGCCCTATATAGACTCCATCATGCTAATTCCGTAGTGCATTTTCATGATCGTTTTATGTACTGTAGTACAACTTTATTATGGAGGGGGCGCTGTTTAAAATAATGTCTACACAGATGCGTATATTGCGTATGCCTGGCTTCTAGCTACTTTAACGGACTGAGAAATCAATAAGGCAACATGTAAAAAATACCATAGTAACCGAAGTGCCACTATTACGAATGTAAAATTGCGAGAAAGCTGAAATATATGCATATACTGCACAGCTTTTTGACACTGCACGCGAATACAGAAATATTTAAAAAAGAATATTTTTCAGGGATAAAGACAAAAATTTATTAAACTCCATTAGGAATATATTTTTAGTATTACAATAAGATCATTCATGTATGCTCACTTTGTTTTAAATATATAGATTTTATGCTCTTTTAAAATAAAAAATAGTTTCTAAGTAAAAAAATGAATTACTCTATATATGTATACTACTTACAAACGAGATAACTGGTTAGTAGTATAATTTGGAAATATTTGCTAGAAATTCATTTCGTCTTTAGAATAATTTAATTAGCCATATCAACTAAAAAATAGCTGCATACATTAATTTTGAATAGACAAACCTCTATACTCCAGGGGATACATGTTATTTGTAGCAGGGTAACGAGTAGCTGTAAGACATTTATGCCATACATTTTGGCACGTAAAATTATTCCACTTCGACTTTCATTGATTGACGAAATTGGCAGTTGAGTAGTTGATTTGGCATATGACGTAGTTCGACCTGCGGCCTCGTCAAGTATAATAATTTATTCGATGATTCACGGTGACGAGTAGCTATGGTCTTTATGTGTTTGATGAAGGTTATGCCCTATATATATCCCTGCTATCCTGTACTTATACGAGCAACTAAAACAGTAGTTAGTGCACAAAAAGTCTCGATTATCTATCATTCTATTACGTCGTTTAATTGTACTGTATATAAGATTAAAAGGTATTCGATCAAAACAGAGCGCCAATCTGTCCAAGTAATGGTTGTCGATTTTAAAGTCTATTTAAATTTGATTATTAATCAATTAATTCAGAAGGGGATCATAGGCTGAGATTTTAAGGTAAAATCTACATATATTCCCATTGTTCAAATTAGTTAAATAATATAGCACTGGTGTACCCTGTATACAATATTTGGGAAATGGGAAATTGTCCACGCATCCATATTGATTCTGCGTAGGCTAAGCGGAAAGTGGATGGCTCAATTTTGTGATCAGGTAACAAGCCGTTGAAAAACTCAATGTCATGTTTTTCGCTTGATCGAGTGGTCCGCTACCGCTGTTTGCTTTATATGTTTTCTATAGGTCTGTCTGTGACTATTTGTCGCACAAGATGTTGCCAATCTGACCTATTGTGAATTTTTGACGGGGAAAAAATAAAACGATTGGTACTCATAAATGTGGTACACCGGAAAGAAATAAAAACGTAAATTCAAACTATTTTCTTTCGGGTAACAAAATCCAAAGTTTCACAAAATAATATGCAACTTTAATGTGGAAAAATATCCATATCAAGTATATATACTTTTACTAGACAGTATTTTGCAGTGTATATTATCGATTTTAAAAGCGAACAAACTACAATCTCTATAAAGACAATACGATAAATAAAGAATGTTCTACTTCTCAAGCTATCATCATAATCGTCTTAATGACTGTTGGGGTATATCATAAATATGGTGGTTACCACGACTACCATTTTTTTCAGTTTGGCTGCCTTTTTCACTCTATCATTTAGTATGAAATTTTGCTGTCACCTATCAATATTTTTTAGTTTGCCAAGAATACACCTGACCCTATTCGCTGGTGGAAGCAAAAATGTCATTATCACAGGGTCATGATCACTCTTTGGGGGTCGTGCTCCAGATTTACCACTCTCCTACTACTAACAGGTTTTGAAAAAGAAAGGCACCCCAACACAGTTCCTCTCTCGATCTGATATCACTTGACATTCTTTGTCTTGACGCGATAATATTTTCCCCTCAAATTGATTCGTTTGAAAAATGATCTATAAGCAGATAACAATTTTCCTTACCTCCCAACGGCACTTCTCATAAGGCCCCGACGACTCCGAATTCTTGGTCTCCCCTAGCAACCGTTCGCCGCCTGGACTCGAGACTGAGTTGAGTCGTCGCCGACGATCGGAATAGGGGCTGTAGGTCGTATAGTAGCCGGCCCCGTTTCCCCCCGAGGAGTCCTTGCGACCTATGACAGGGATATAACCGAAACTGGCCGCCCGCGCTGTTGTCATGGCAAGATGCGTGTAGCTGTTTGATTGGTCGTTGTAGAGGCAGACTGCAGAGATAGACGACAATCGGTTGGTGAGTAGTGGCCGGAGCGAACAAAAAAGAAGAACAGATGACAGCAGGACTCAAAACAAAATGATAAAAAATACCGTCGACTACTTCTTAATAAATAGTTTTATTTCTAAATGAATTGATTTGAAGGGCTTCTGCAAGATCGTCAAGATTACCAGGATTATCAAAAGAGATTTTGCTAATTTTCAGAATAGTCTGATTTTTTAATATTTTTTCGAGAAATATTTTGATACGATGCTAGTTCAAACTCACTGGCACAATATCACCAACATATCTCCGTTATATTTACGTTATTTTTTTATGTAATAATTATGTTTTAATAATGGATATGACAAATAATAAATAACCATTTCAACAGTAAAACTTGAAGCATGAAATCCAAAAAGCATTAGCATAAAGAGGGACAGTCACTACTATATAACATTTTTAAACTCCTGTTTAAAAAGTTACCAATTACCAAGTCTTGAAAAGAATTGGAAATAGGAAACACTTTGTTGAAAGTCTGATCAAAGGAAAATTGAAGTTTACAGGACACGTTATGAGAGGATCCTCAGGGCAGCTACCTGCTTTGGTTCTATACTGTAGAAGGTATGGCAGAAGGGAAACGGGACAAAGGTCGGCAAATGTAAACTTGAGGAGATGATATTATAAGAAATACAGTGGAAGTAAAAGCACTGGGATTGCAAAAAGGAAAGCTGAGAACAGGCACAATTGGCGCGTTATGGCTACCAGCCTTCCAATAGAAGACAGTACATAATTATAATGATGATGATACTATGTATACTATGATACTATGATACCATCGTAAATCTTCGTATTTTTGCTGAATTTATTTCTATAAATTTTATTCTGAATTAAATTTAAAAAATAATAGATAAAAGAGTGCTGCTAATATTACGTTGTCCATACCATCACATTCTACTTCCATTTCTTACAGTCAGCCGCATTCTTTTCTTTTAATCAAACATTTCCACTTCCATGTCGTCCTCGACCTTACTTCTATTATTGTGCCAATTATTTCCAAATCCCATAGTTTTCGTCCTTCTTTCTCAGCACGTGACTTAACCATCGAAAACTTCTTTCTTCGCATCACTTCAGCAACAGTCTCCTCCAGACCATGAACTCTCCAGTATTTCATACAGCATACAGCTTCATCCTATATCTGCAAAACCTTGACTCTATATGTTCTCTTATGATGCCTTCTTCGACTGTTTCTTTAAGATTTAAAGTTTCTGTGCCACATACCATCGTTGACCCTATACGCGAACATTGTATGTAGATCTTACATTTCTTATACCTTTTACTATACATATGTCCGTGGTCAGCTCTTTGAAAGTCGTTCATCACAATCTAACATCCTCCACCACTACTGTTGATGGTACTGTATCACAAAGACAACAGTATTAATACACCTTTTATGCATTTTCCATATATATGTACGTGCGACTTCTTATTCATCAACTATTCCATTACCATCATTCTCATTGCATTTTATCGACAACCAATTTAATATAAAATGAAACATTTCAGCATCAACACTGAGCACATTGGCGACCATATCATCTTTCACGTCAATTGAAAATCACGATTTATCTTGCTATGTACAGAACCTCTGAGTACTTGTTAAGTCAACGTATATAGTATCGTTCTGAAATAGCAGACTTTTTTACCAATACTGAACCCCACATATACTCTATCGAGGATGAGAAGCAGTACAATATGCAGAGAAAAGTTGCAAGAAAGTTAAAGAGCAGTATGCAATATGGTGCCGACAGACCTGCAGCTGATGCCGCTTCGGAATCGTTTGGCGGTGAATTGGTTTTGATGGCAGCAAGGGAAGATAGCCCGGTGTCCTGTCTCCCGCTTGTCTGCTGGTGAATGACTTGTCTCTGCAAGATACAAATGACAACGCGTCATGCCCGAACAGTACTTCTTCTCTCCTCAGAACCCCTCCCACCCCGGGGGAGAAGGGGGTCCTTGGGGCTGAGGAGGAGAGGGAGATGAATGGCATTGTTCCGCGCTGTTACCAACGAAGACCGCCATATACATAGACAAGCTGGCTTCTGCCTTACTTCCCTCGTAACCTCACTCGCTTTTCGATGCCCGAACTGTTATCGCTATGTCAGTCTGTGACATCAAAGCAGCCAAGGATAAATTTGCTGCCATTTGCCGCCCCTGCCCTCTGTTCGGCGGCTTTCTTGCGCTCGCTCCTGCTTGCTTCCACCAACAACAAATGCATCCAACCAAATCTAGTCGCTATATTATAGGTAAATAAATATGCCAAAACGACGACTCTGCAGACTCTGAGGTGCGGGTTAATTTGCCCCAGTCAATCAGTCAACCTGCTGATATAGTGTAGTCTGCTATTTAATGCTGAAAACTGATTGCTTTTAACCCCGGGGGGAGGTCATGGGATAGAGTCTGACGTTTGCAGGGGAGACCGGAAGAGAATGTGGGAGAATCGGAGATGAGTTATCCGGCAGGAATTGATGCCTGTGTGACTGATGATGATGTGGGGGAGCCCCTTCACCCCACCCCCCACACCACCATCAACCCCCATAGATCAGAGCTCATTATGGTACGTATTATTCCAATCATAAACTGTATAATATTGCTGCATATAATGGCTGATCGTGGCACAGTGTCCTGACTAATTCCATCGTATAGGTCTGGCTGACTCGCCCCCTTCCCATCCACCGTCGCTTTATGCATGTGAATAAATCAATTTTTGCTTTACGGGCTTTTTTCGTTGTTTTTGTTTAGTTAGTCGCTTATCTACATTCGAGTATAGGATATATTGTCAGGTCTGAGGAAAAAAACAGGTTACAGTATAAGAAACACAGGCAGAGCCGGCGCAAGCCTCGGTAAGCCCCCTCCCCCAGCAAAAAAATACCCAATGAGCATTTGTGGGGCCCTTTTACACCTAATACGGCGTTTCACAACAATTATGGGGCCCTTCCACCTTCGTGCCCACACCCCCGAGGGGGTCGGATGTGGTCTGCGCCGGCTCTGAACACAGGAAATAGACCTCTCAACTCACTCAACGTGCACAGTGCCCTATACTCTGGAACTAGATTGAAGTCATTTCACCAACCTGAACAATCCTTACATGAGGCCGAAGGTTAATGGTTACATTACATTTGAATAGAATCCTCGATCCCGGTATGTGCACCATATAAAAATCGGAATAAAATTTAATGAAGGCTGAGTCTGTCTCCTGCTATTTCAACAACAAGTCTGTTATACTCCCATAGACTCTTATGGATAAATGTCGTATTTACCAATTTACTTGCACATCCTATAAATTGGACGATTCAAACGTCATTCAGTGACTCTATTATATTCTGTATATAAGGGCGAGCACTGAAAGGGCCTGGAGCAATCCACGAACACCTCTCCTCATGTGCGACTATTTATTGGTTAATTGATACCATTGACCAATTCCGCATATGTGTGCACTGACCGCGTGCCAACTTTGACTTGGCAATTCAGGAGGCGATTCACATCAAGGATTGTTCACCTATATATTGTTTGTTTATCTTTACTATTTTTAAAGGTGCCAGAAAATGCTTATACTATACATAAGTGAAACGGGTAACAATAATGCTGAGCTCAATAATGGCATGATTATTCGTATACAGTATAGTCGTTATATTTTTGCAGGTGCACTCTGACCCAGAATGAACTGTATATAATTCATGAGAGAAATTTCGTGGAAAAATGTTATACGTTATACATTTCCCAATCTGTCGCTTGGATTAAGCTGACCGCGTCTGTCATAAAATTCCCCGCCAGTCGATAATAAAAATGCAATTCAAAACATGTTTTTTGCGAGGACGGCTGTGTATGATAATGACATTTTGTAAGACGCGAATTTACAAAATATGAAATTTTACATTGACGTGTTTTGGTATATATACAGTATAATACGATTAATTATTAATCCTCGCCGCAATAACTTCTTTATATAGTTCAGCATAATTGTGTCGAGTTTCAAAATTTTTCATGCGTACGTGAAAAAGTGTTGCAAGAAGTATAAACTTTCTCCCCAGAAATGTGTTTCACCTGTTGAAGTCAATGATATATCCTCTGTCATGCGATATCAATGGTGGAAATAGGTTGACTCAGCAGTCCTATACTTCTATACTGGTTTATGGTATGTTACGAAAAACTATTGATGTAGAATTTATACACTGTGTCACCTCTAGACCTCTGCTGCAGAATAATTTCTAAGGACAAGAGGAATTTATGTATTTTTGCTTTGGTTTCAGTTTCAGTTTCATTTAAAAGCGCGCGGTTTGCGAATTACAAAGCCTCTCCAGAGTTTAGGTATATTACTCGTCCTTGTGTTTTAGGTAAACCGAACAGAGCTGATCCATTTTTACATTAGTTTTTTTCATATACTGTATATACAGTATACATATAATTCTTCAATGCATAAAAACCATGGGAGTTAATCTCCTCCATATTTATATTTGATTTGTCATCTTCCGCATTTATGTATCTTTATACTTATATTTATGCCAAATTTATTTATTAGTTAAGTTTGAAATATGGTTTAAATAAAAAATAGATGGTAAACGTTTCATACTACAAAAATCTTCCTGAATATACGTATAGGAGTAGCATGCACAAAGGAGTTATCCAAAGTGGAATTTTGACAATTTCATTTATGTACATTGACACCAGCAGTCTTGTTGTTGTGCAAAATCCTGGTTGAAGGTACGCACCTGCCGTGGAAAATAGAAAGATGAAACTAAGAAAATGTTTGAGAGAAGGGAAAGAAAACGATAGTAAGAAAGTAAAGAGAAAATGAGAGAGAAGATTTGAGAGCGAAAGAGAGATTAAATAGAAAGACGTGAAAATAAAACAAGAAAAAACATAGAGATGACAGAAAGAAAATAGTGATAGAAAAATGAAAGAGGTGAGATTGAGAAAAGAGAGAGAGTAGAAATAAAAATGAGAAGTGAGATATAGAAATCGTTTGGGGTCTCCGGTAACGCTGCACTTTGCCTGCCTGAACAGTTCACCCCGTCACGACGAGAAAGCAGTTGAATTAGCCAGGGACTGGACCCAAATCTTCGTCGTCTACAGTGTACGACAGTACTGTAGGTATTATCTCACGCCAAAAACTGTAACGCAAACATTTGCCCCGCGATTGCTTACACTGCGTGGACTCAATCTATATATAGAATCTTTTGTTCGTTTCATCTACGACGATGACAGGTTGGTACTCTCTCGCCGTCTCTCTTCTCCATTCTCCCCTTTCCTCCTCGCTCTGTTCGCATCATCCACAAAGAAACGACGAACAACTTTGCTCCTGAGATGTGTTGGTGTGTGTGTCAGTGTGCGATGACACTGAAGCAATTAGTTGCCAGATTGCTTAGTCCCTAGCGGGCTGGAAAAGAGGGCTGGTGAAATGACTGTAAAATTGGCATTTCCGGATCATCTCCCAGCTTTTCTGCCACCGCCACCGGCAGACCCCCCCCTCCTTCTCCGTGTAACAGTCACCAACAGCCCCCCCCCCCGACCTGCTGTCTGGCCTCTCTCCAACTAACAAAAGAAAGTGTGGTTAACAGCTGAGAGGCGCTACACATTATTACACTCTCCTATCTACACCACACGCCGTTCTGCGCTTCCTCTATTGAATGATTTTCCGCAAAAACGGAGCATATATCATAGAACAATAAACTGCACTGTAAGAGCTACAGTCGAAGAAGAGCCGAATTTTCTTCTCCGAGAGCCCTTTCTCTCTGGTGACACCATCTAATTGAATCGCATCTACACTAGTCGACTTGTATACTCTGCCTGCCATGATACGTACCTCGAGGGCTCTTGCTTTGCCGATAGCTGGATTCTTT
>JAUYWV010088711.1:0-23770 GCA_032274565.1 Nematoplana nigrocapitula | reverse complement strand
GAATCAACTTTACTGTTCTATTTTATTCTCTTGTCCCTGCTACTGGGGACTTCTTTGATTAGTATTATTATTTTGAGTTTAATTCGTTCCACAACCGGAGGACAATCCCGGGGCATTTCAGTCTCTTCCAGTACTTCAAACCCTATTTTCATTGATTTCGGAACTCATATTCGCCCCTACAACTATGTAGATTTGAATTATGTTCTAGTTACCGCAAATATATTCATACTACTCAATTTTAAACTAGTAGCATAAATAATCTACGAAGTTATTATTTTCACAATAGCCATAAGTATTAAAATCAACCAATCAGATTCACCATTTCGCCTATGGTGCCATAAACGTCTATCTGCATTCTGCAAGGCATGCTAGCTCTAGCACCGATGGTGATGCTAGTGGTAGAGGGTTTCGGTTAGTCGCAACTGTAACCCAGCAACCCTGGCCAAGTGCTACCAGAAATCGCCAGCATGTGATGAGCAGTTCCCATTAAAGGTTAGAGGCGAGTCAAGTCGAAATGGTGGAACAATAATCGAGGAAGTTGGAATTCAAAGGCAGAAAAACGGGGGATTTGCCGAAGCTGAATTGACTAGGTCTACGTTTTTATATACTGTATATAAACCAAGTCTCAGTTTTTGTACAAATAGAGAAACCGCTGGTTCTAAAAGCTTGTTAAGCCGTTTCTAACAATGTGGTTTGAGTAAAACGTTTGTATAAGGCAATCATTTAAATAATTCTGTTTTTATTACTTTGATTAAGCGCCTGAAGCCTATCTTCATAGACCGTGAAATATCTAACAATAGTTTGCCAGAGGTGGAACTTTTCACAATCTTTTGGCGGTTCGCTTTGAAAGAATGTGGTTCGCGATAAAATACCATATCCCTTTATGATAAATAATCAATGAATTAACTTTCTTCTATTTGTATTGCGAACTACATTTTCATATCCAAGGAGTGGAGAATGGCAAGAGAGTCTATACTTTCCCCTTATCGACAACCAGCTGCGTGTTGCCTGTTAAGTCATAGACACTCCATATCGCCGCACCAAGTAACGCTTAATCAAATCAATCAACCCAATAACCCAATAATAACAAGGGGTGAGGAAACCTCAATATAAAAAAATCGATAAATCAAGTTTTTGCAAGCAAACGTTTCTGTTAAACTCTGCTCGACCTCGCTCGATATGTCTAAGCAGTAAATTTGATATCAAAGTCCCAGTAGATATATTTCGCAAGTGATGGCGGATAATAAAATTTCCGGTAAATCGCATAAATTTCTAGAGCTTTCCCAAGATTCTAGCATAATAAGAATTTGAAATATACCGGCGTAATACCAACCCAGTCAACTCTTATCTGTTCTTTGTTTTTAACTGCATAATATTGTTTTTTCCGGCAAGATTTTAGTAGTATACTGCTATCTTCAGCATTCCATCTGTCTAGTTGTAAAATCTGTATTGCGTATGCATTAAAACTTTTTGTTTTATAGCCTATGATCTAGTTTTCGCCGTTTAAATTTTATCCGCAGACCTACTGGGGACGCGAGGTCTGCATCTTCTCGAGAATGGACAGATACTTCAACAAAGTAAGCAAACAGAGCGATCCCCAATAGTATACAGCAGTTTGCAGTTCAATATAGCCATGTTCCATTGCAGTGTTTTTTTGCTTCATAAACTCGCTTTATCGAAACCGAAAACTCTTCAATATACATACACGAAACAATATAATGCGAGAGATTTAGATTTCAGGAGAGCCATTAGCTACAATGACGAAGTGGAGAGGGTAAGTCCTGGACAATTTCGTACAGATCGTGACTGGAACAAAAAGCAGTTTTGATTCAGTTTGTGGACGGTTTCAAGTTTGGTGAATTTTGGTTAGCTTTGGACAAGCCTCCAAAAACAGAAGCCACCATTAAAACTGCGCTAGCAAGAAACATTTTCATAGTAGTGAAAATAAAGCTTGAACAAGCAAAAGAAGAATATATAATTAATCTATAAGTTTTGAGGGTTACAATTTCAAACTTTTAAGGCTCGTAGCGATTCAAATAAGCTTCGCTGTGAATTCATTCATTTATTCGAGAAGCAGTCTATGCAACGCACATGTCAAAGGCTCTATTTTTGCAAAAAAACGCCCGAAAGACTTCCTGGAAGTTTTGGACAGTGCAACGGTCACCGAAATACAATAGAACATTTCACGGGAATTAGACGAATTGGAGAAACAAGGTATTCCTAAATCATCTATATAAAACAAAGGAACGTTAATTGCTTCAAGTCATTTTTACGAGCATTAGCTCTGAGATGAAGTAAAGAAAGAAAGTTTTATGCAACTGGCACACTTCAACGGGAAGCTTCGTCAAAAAGTGTATATTTTTCCTGTTTCAAAATCAACAAAGGTTGTTGCAGAAGAAAATCAAGTTGGTTAAATTTTAAAGAACCTTTAAGAATTACTCATTCAATCTACAGTACATTCAATTAAAATTTGAACTGTTGGCTATATTGTATTACCAGTAAATTTAATAACATCATACGCCTGATTCAACACAATACCATCAAAGGAGTCAACCGAACGATCGAGACAGCAAGAAGGATCGCTTTCGACATAGAACCCGTTTTCGGCACATCATTCGAGAGGCTACACTCTGACTCAGAATCTCCCATACCTACTTAGTTATTCTCTTGCTCGATTTCCTCACATGTCATTGTGAGTCTGGAAGCAGCGAAAGCAAACTAATCCTTTTTTATCCAAATATGTCCCGTGCCCCCAACCTGTGTTTTGTCAGTTCAAAAAGATCGAACGGTGGTGGTAGCAGCGGTGGAGGCGGTAGAGTGAGTCAGACAGACGGGACGTCGAATTTTGGCATTGCAGAGTGGTCAGAAAAAGCTGCGGAGTAAGGTGGTCTTTGTCAAAATGTAGGCTCAAGACAGCGAACGTCTCTGACAGGAAAAAGGCATAATCCAAACACACCATCCCCTCCACCAAAGACTAACGGAAGATTATTCTCAGTCGGCAAACAAGGGGCGGTGGCGGGAGTGCCAAACCAAGCACCGAACCCCGAGACTCACACAGCACTGGAAACACAGAGCTCAAACTACACCACAACTTAGGCAGAAGGAATTCAGCACAAACAATCGAAATATTTGTTTGTCTTGTCGATAATTATTAATACAGTGTCAACTACGTAAAAATGATATTGAAAACTGGTTAATCACAGTGAGTAGACTGGCTGAAAATAGTCTGCAGATCAAACGGCGGAGTGATAAATAAAGAACTGTGTAAAGATGACATATCATCTACGACGTTTGCGCTAGCATCTCATTCGAGATAGCAGTCGGCAAATGTTCTGCAGTATACCTATCCCCGCCATATATAACGCAGGATAATGAGAAACGATGGAACGAAAGTTGATCTCTACGACACTATCAGTTGATAAACGACCAGGAATGAGATGATAGCAAGCAGAGTGTAATGAATCGGAGACACTGGGAGGGAACCATAGAGTAAGTAATTAAGAGACAGAGGTTTGTCTCTTCAAAATTAAAGTATGTAGTTATTATTATTTTTATTTTATATCACCTAAAACAATTTTTCGTTAAAAATAGCAGAAGTCCTGAAGCCGTTTAGCTTGGCACTAAATCAGAGTTGGCACAGTATCGATATACCTCTATACGTCTGTCTCTTACAGGCTATGTACATATTTTATTTTATAAACTACATACGTCTCTAAGCCAACTTTTACATAGATTAATGCTATCCTTATCATCCGTGGCTGTTATCCTTTCACAATTAGGGTCAACGAAAAGTTGGATTTTGAAAAATGTTTTAGACTTGACTCGATAAAAAAGTTAACAGGTTAAAAGAATTCTAATCCCTATATATACTTCATATGTAGATAAGTATTTGTACACATTATAAGCCAAATATTCATATTTTATTTATTTCTACAGCGCTATATATAGGAAGCAAGTTAAAACAATATTTGTTTCGCCAATGTAGTTATAGCTGCGGTATAATTAATCCCCTATACTTATAGTGCATTGCTTTAAAAAAGACTAAGATTTAATTATTCTATGGGGGATGATGGAGCGGTTTGATTTTAAAAATTTAAATTAGAGACATATCTAATCAGATTTAAACAATTTTCAAATATCAATAAATCATCATTTGAATAAAATTCAGATGGATCAAAAGATTTGATTATTATTTTTTAGCAATTTTTAATGTGGAAAAACACAAACTGGTTATTTATTTACCAAGTAACCTAGCAACTGAAGATGCGCATTTGGTAAAATATGTATATGGGCATATATTTCCCCGTTATTTTTTTCTCACACAAAATTGGGTTTGCCTGGCTGCTTAGCGTCGACGAGTCGGTCTCCATAATTTCTTTATTAAAACGATGCCTCTCACTAGCAGGAAAACGACGAGGCAATTGTCTGAACTGTCGGACCAGCGAAAATAATAACTAATTATTCCGGATCAGAGACGCCGTCAGTTGGTAGCAACAACAATTAAGACCAACTGCGGGAGGTTTGTGAATGCACACAGGCAGAGCATACGTATACATATGTACTGTAGAAAATGCGGTACTCCCACGCCTGCGCAGTCAGCGAGAGTTGTATAGTCGACAGGAAACTGTTCGTTTTAACCCAAACTAAAAGAGAAGCAGTTACAAACGGTTCTAACAAGGGAGAATATTTATTTGGACTTCTCAGACTAAATTCCAAAACTTATTTGAAAAAAATCCTTCAACAGCACTCCGATTATACGCCATTAGGGGTAGTAAGCGTTCAGCAGCCTTCATATCAAGCTAAAAATAGGAACAGATGAGTCATCACGTGATGTCATAAGTAGGTCAGCATTATTGATGACAAAAAACCAATCAGATTACAGTAGGTCAATGCCACGTAGACTTTCCTCAAGGTAACAGGAATTCGCTTCGGGAAAAAAGACCCCCTTAAGTTTCGGTTTAGATTAGCAGCGACCTTGTCCTACTTATGACGACACGTCATGACACATGTTACTATTTTTAGCTAGAAATGAAGGTTCACTATAGTCGTAGTTCAATAATTCTAAACTGTGCATGCGACAGTTCCCGAAAAAAATAAAACTGGCTTCACAGTAAGTCAATTCAAAACAAACACACTTATAAGTTATCGATTTTTCGAAGTCAGCGCAATGACCGGTAGCAAGCTAGGCAGGTAGCTACTATATTACGCGGAGAATGAAGTTTCGACATGCCAACCGTTTCAAAATAGGAGATAACTACAAAACTCGATAGCCAACTTGATAACAAAGTCAATGGTTATTGGTCGATTTCAATTCCAAACAGCAACCATACAAAAATCTGAGGCCATCAAACTGGCGATCCGACAAAACACAGTCCAGTCGGAGAACCACACCTAACTGGATATACACGAAGTACACTGTGCTTGGATGACGTTCATCATCTGCACATTTTATCAGTCTATTAGCTGGCTTTCTCAGAAGAACTTTTCTCATCTGGGAAACTGTTTCACCAAACTCGCGCTAGATAAGGCAAAGTTCAGGGGAAACATTCTCTCCAATGCATCTGATATTTTGCCAATGCCATTTGCTGCCTGTCCTTGCCATGTGTTGTTCGACCATTTGGTCGACCTGCGTTGTATGCCACTTCAGCCGAGTTTTCCGCCATGGCGGTTTTTGAAGAATCTGTCGGAAATGGCGGCATTTTAGAGGTTGAGCGGAGTTTTGAGCCTGCAGTAAATTTCCGTCAAAATGTTTCTATCTTTAAAACCGGTTAATCACTCAATCCAAATTTGAGATCAATTTAATGCCATATTAAAATTCCTTATCAAAGATCTTTTTGCATTATAATTATCAGTTCCCCTCAATAAATCATGAAAAACTATATTGCATATATATTTTTAATAAAAAGTAGATAATATACCAATCGGCAGAATTTGTGGTGCTTGGCGGAAATTTCTCGGTTGCCACTCCAACAAAAAGTAAATAATCGGCATATTTATTGTATAATCTATTATTTTTTATTTAAAAAACACACGCATTAACTAAAATGCATACTTATTTAATATTTCATGATTTAATCATGGGATCTGATCATTTAATGTAAAACGATCATGATCATAGAAAATACACGAAACACAATCAATACATAAGAGAGTTAACAAAAACAGTCGTCAAATACTCCAAAAAATCTGAATGTATTTTTGGCCTTTTCTTTTTACTTTAAACTTTATTAAATTATTATTTCTCTTTTCTTATGCTGATTCAAGGCAAGATCGGAGGAGAAAAGGACGACCAACGACATCTTGACTCAAAGACATCAGCACATGGACCGGACTAGGACTCAAGTCCGTCGCCAGGGGGGGCCATGCACCCCCCCCCCTTCGGAGTTTGAATGGTCCCCTCTCTAAATGTTTGGGACCACTATTTTTCAGGTTTTAGTGCCCTTCAGAAAAAAAGATTTAGGGGGCCCTCACTCCGCTGAAAGAGGCTTTATAATGGTCTTCAAAAGGGGCCCAGCCTCTCAAATGTTTTGGGCCCTCATCAAGGTATTCTAGGGTCCACCATCTATCAAATTTTCTACAATTACTTCGAAAAAGTGGGTATATGGTTATTGTGTTGTTGTCTTCAAATATGGACCTTGTTCAAATTGGTGCCCCCCCCCCACCATTTTAAATGGCCTGGTGACAGGGCTGAGGACTGCCAACATCAACTAGCTCTTCTTTCTCTCTGCCATCTCACTCTCCCGTTTCCGCTTACGTCTCACTTCCTCTACTCGTTCTCGATTTTCTTCTTGTTACTTCTCTGGCTTCTCGTTCGCCGTTAATGCCTCCTGTTTACAAACTATCTGCATAACGCTGACCTGCTGTTCTTCCCGCTGGAACAATCTCATCATTCATATCAAAATTGTAGCATTCCGCTGTGAATCCTTAAAGAAACTTTAGTTCGCAAAACGGCCTAAATATCATTCACTGAAAGTTAGATTTTTTTCTTTTGTTAAGATGTCAGTCATGTCTGAAAATCCTGGCTCACTGTCACTATTGCCATGAGGTAAAGACAAACAAGCTTTGGCCAAGTGGATATTTATGTTGCAAAATAAGTTCTTGACATATATTGCCATATGTACAATGTTGCAAGGTAACATACTATCTATATATTTTCTACGTTTTATATATATCTATACGCTAATAGTGAAAATAATGGAAATCTCTACATCCATCAGGGTTTAACAGGTTATCGTTATCTTTGATAAGGAATTTGAATACGGCATTTATATAGATTCACTGATTGACCGAATTTTATATAAATCTGGAAAACTGATCACATCTCTGTACGATGTTTTCACCACAGTTTTCTTGTATGGGGGAGTTGATAGATGAAATCGGTTAACAGCACACGCTAAGTATATCGCCTACGAGGTTCATCTCAAAAGTATAGAGTCTATGCGTCGATTAAAAGTTTACTTTTGCAATCCCAGTTTCTCGCCAAAACAGTTTTCCTACTAGGGGCTTGGGGGAATACCTTCCTCTTCCAGACTACTCTCCGGATTTGCCTGTAAAAGATGTATGTAGACTTAAGCATACAGAGATGCAGATGGTTAGATGGATATGTAACGTAAGGCATAGCGACAGAAGGCCTTCTGATGAGCAGAGGAACAGAAAATGGGTATTGCAAGTACATATATCAGGTGTTATCCGACAAATGCTTCTCAGATGGTTTGGTCAAATAAAGAGAATGGATCATTTTGAGGTAGATAGTCCCAGAGGAAGAGGAAAAACGCGTAAGACTTGGTGGCAAGTTATTCAGGGAGACTTGCAAGTGTTAAGATCACAAAAAAGGCCTTGCACAAGACCGCAACGCTTGGAGAAAAGCCATCAAGAAGCCCCGTCCAACCCATTCTATAGCAAGGAAAAAAGACGTGACACGAAGATGGTGAAAATGATGATGATGTCTCACACACCTGTCCAATGGTGTGATACCAAGGTGGGGAATCCATAGTCTGCGGTTACCCACTATGAAAACATTGAGAGAGAGAGAGAAACGGCGATTATGCTGAATCAGTGATGCTTTTACAGTTCCTTCACAAATTTACGTGTTGCAAAACACTTCGATATCCATTGTATGTTTCGTGGTTTGCAGAAGGATTCACAACTCGTCACAGAACTTTCATGGTGTCAAAAAACGCCGGCGACGCGTCGTATGAGCTCTCTGGACGAAGTGATTTTTAGGAGCTATTGATTACCAGGATGACGCCAGGCATTGCCCGATTTTTATCCCACTGTCTACTACGGCGGGAATGAAAGAAACCTACCCAAATATGGGAAGACTTATTGCCAATTTATGAGGAGGAGGAGGTGGAATCAAGAGAGAGAAGTAAGATCAGAAAATCGTTACACTGAACAAGGATCACGATACGGGGGAAGAGAATAGAGCCGCGCTCCGCCTCATCGCCGCGTAGAGGCATAATCTGCACACAATTGTCCATTTTGGAATGATGACGGCGGATATGGCTGCCAGATAGTCGGGTAGGTCTTTATTTTATCGGCAATAGGTTCCGCAAAACCTCGCCACCCAATTCCACCACTGCGCAGTTTAGAAAACAATTGCAACCAGGGAGAGGAGAGAAACGGGATTACAAAGAGCGCTGAACACATCATGGAATGATTGGATACATCTCTATAATACGATCTATATGGGCAGCACTAACTACTAGAACTAATACAGAAAGTCACGGAATATAAGTGCAGACAGTAGAATTGGGATAAATTCAATTTCGAACCTATAGCAGTAAATAGTTTGGCAGATTTTCATCGGCCTTAAATGTAATTTAGTACGATAGCACTGCACAGTACTGCTTAACTGTGACATTTACCTGCACTCTAAATGCGTAGTTTGGGACAAAGAAGTATATGTCTTAAAACCTTCGTATCTGCCGCGATATCACTAAATCGGGTTAGGTGATCGGACTTTTATCACTCACATAAATGGCGTCGTACCTTCACAATCACATAGACAGAATCGATCGATATCACTCACAAATGTGGAAAATTTTGTTCGAATCAGAAATGTAAATTTGAAGATTTTGCGTATAATGTATTACACCAAATCGATCAATAAATCAATAATGGACAGTCCAAAATGGCTGTGCTCAGACAGACAATTAATTTTGGGAAGCTCTCTGTGTCATCTTATTCGAAGATACTATATGTTGTGCTGGTTATTTGTATTAAGTACTTCCCCCTTCCTCGGAGGTTGTTTAGGTGTCGAATAACTAACTGATTATTATAAATATACGGTATAAACATAAAACTAATATGGACCGATAAATGGATTCAGTCTCCTAAAATCGCAGTAAGAGTGGCATAATCATCGATTTTTCAGGTTTATAAAGGCAATCCCGGCAATTTGTACAGAGGCTGAATACAGATTTTTTTTATAAAAAACAGAGCCAAACGAACTGTTTTATTATAATTACCAACATGACGTCACACGTAATTTATTCTTTGGGCAAACTAGAAAATTATATACAGTATACTGCATAAACATGTAAATCTGTCCAACTTACCGACAAAATGGAGCTTCTCGACCCTGAATGCTCCCGACTGATTCTGGCCCCATTAGCCATGTCCGTATTGTGGCGCATAATCTGAAACATATCCGGCTCGTAAGAGAGGGTGGCGCACATTGTTGGTTTGCTCGCT
Organism: Nematoplana nigrocapitula; assembly: GCA_032274565.1. Classification (NCBI taxonomy): domain Eukaryota; kingdom Metazoa; phylum Platyhelminthes; order Proseriata; family Nematoplanidae; genus Nematoplana; species Nematoplana nigrocapitula. Next base: position 14,074 of record JAUYWV010088711.1, on the reverse strand, counting down.
CGCCCCACTAATGCACAACTTGGATCAATTAGGAATCATCTATCTACGCAAATCAAAGAAAGATGATGGATATGTAAAGAATGGAATATATATCCGAATGCTCTTTTTTTCTTCTTCTAGTTCCGATGGGGAAGTATGCAGCGCAGAGCCGCCAACTCGTCAGCAATTCAAGCAGGAAGTGGATTAAGCAGAAGAGGAAGATGATGGAGTGCCAAACTTTTTATACATCACAACCCACCCCATCCAAACATCTCTCGCTCTCTCTCCCGCGTTTTCTGATTGCCACCTTGCACCATGCAGTATAGTAAATCAGTCTGTCCATCCACACGGTGCTGTGTTTGTGTATGTGTGTGTGCAAAGCTACAGAATATTCACCTGCTTACCTCCATGACCTGTTAGCACTCATACCCACACTACCTAACTCTCCACACTGAAGGTGAGGTGAAGCAGAGTGTTGTAGGGAGTCATATATGCGACCCGCAACCTCTCATCCGTCTCTCGCCTTCGCACTCTCTCTTCACCATTCCTCCATACAGTACATCACCGAAGTAACTACAACACCACTACCGTACCGGCCTCTCCTCTCCACGCCGAGTCATCCGAAATGTCATCTGGATCGGTTGGCAGTGAAGTGTGGGGTAGACGGGCGAGGGGGGAGGATGTGAGATATCCCTACTTCGTCTACCCATGCCTCGCCCAGTGTCCATTCCACCGGCACTACCCCAAACATGGCCTCGCTCCAATTAGAATACCGCGTGGTCAGCCGGTCTATCCAGTCGACCACTATATACTTGTAGACGCCAAATCTATCAGATCTGTTTGGATAACATTTGATCCTCAAACTACCACTCCTCCCACGTACAACAAACCCAGCCAGCATCAACTGTACATGCAGCAGACGTCCTCCGCCATAAATGATTAGTTATCGCACGCGAATCAGCTGATTGGTTGGTTGTAAAATGTCTGAGTGGCTGTCTGTCTGGCTGGTTAATTGAACACGAATTACGGATTGAAACGAGAAACGACGCGAACCGAGGAAACTAGGGACTTATTTCTAGACAAGCAACATACATATACTGCATATTGACAAAATATGATGAAACAGAGTAGCCGTTATGTTTCAAGTCTCACCTCTTCTTCTTTTTCCCCCTCCTCCACTTTCTTTGTCGCATCCTCTCTTCGCCCTCTTCCTCTATGTTCTCATTTTCTACCACTTTATCCGTTTCAATATCTTCCTCGTTCTTCACTCATTTTATTTCTCTTTCCTCTTCGTCTTCCTTTACTTAAATAATTTCCGCCATTTCGACTTCCTTTTCTCGGTCTGTATACTTCATTTTCTACGTATATTTGCTACCTCTATTTCCACTTCATCCTCATTATCATCTTTCTCTTTGAATTTTCCACTGTTCAGCTTCTTCATCTTCGGTTTCTTTATCTACTTCCACTTCTCCCACTTGGTCTGTTGCTCCAATTTCTCACCTCAATTTCATCTGGAATACTTCTTCGTCCAGGTGTGTGTCCAGGAGAAGAGTGATGTGTTGTGTGGATGTGGTCTGTAGAGTTCTGTAAAACGGTGGAGTTTATCTTGTGGATACACTTCTTTTCTTCGACTTCTTCCTCTTTTCCGCCTGTTTCCACTACTTTTATTCTTTCCAATCATTGCACTGAAGCTTAGAATAAACCATCACCAATTGCCTGAATGAAATGAATCACTCGTTCCGGTTTCTCTGTCCAGCTTTTACCCTCCTGTCCCCACGCATATTCTGGATTTTCTACACAGACCTCCCTGTCCACGACTGCATTTTAAGTGACAATAGACGACCATTTAAAATGAACAATCCTATACACAAAAGACGGGTGATAATTGATTAAAGGAGCACCCAGTCAGTCGCGAAAACCGACTATGCCAGCTGTTCAATGGTACTTGTTAACGCGAGACTGCTCGGCTAGGATGAGTCAATAGGTAGAAGCACCATCAGTCCATCATGATTGCTCGATTAGCAAACCATGTACCAGAGACACTGCATGCTTGCTATCTATGGAGAGAAAGTGAATTGATTCAATTAACACTTTTGAATAATATTTGAGGTGAAGAGGAGAAAGAAAGGTGACATTCCTCGCGTCGCACAGCGAAATTGCTACTGTAACGAGAGATTAGCAGTTTTCTTTGCCATTACAATGCAACGAACGGCGCGGTACGCACTCTGTATCCGGAAAACAGGTCACAGCTGATTCTACATAGCTCTATTAAACAGATACAGCACATTCGACAGTAGCAATATGGTATACTGTTTTACAAAACTTCAGGAGCTGCTACTTAGCTGCTCGTACATAAATTTTGTTTCATGAAACTGCCAGAAGCTCCTAAATTTGCCAGCAGCTGATTTTTAGAAGCAACTGAATTTAGGAGCAGCTGAATTTAGCCTTAAACCCCACGCGAAATTCAGAGATGAAAACCAATAAGATAAGAGTCAATGATTTTGGGAGCTCGTAAATTAAACATTAAAATCTGAGCTCCTAAATTTGGCTGTATATTCACTGCATTAAATTTTAAAGTACGACGACCACTTCCTCAACATGTGGCCAAATGAGCAAAGAGGCCGGCAATATTTTCTCTACCCCGCCCAACAATGCCTCGAACGATCTATTGTTATCTCAAATGTTGCACGGATGCCCACTGTTTTGTAGGTAAATCACACGTGCTGCATTACACAGCCTCCTTGTCTGCGTGCATGGACCAGTGATGTGATATTGACAGCCGCTATTTTACTTAGCTGGAGAACCCCTTTGGCCTGTTCTGGCCTGCAAAACAATGAAGCTGTTTTGCGACAGTGAGTGTGGGGTTGGATCTAACCTACTTCTGGTTGGAAGTGGGAGACCCTGGATAAGATTTTCTGACACTATGCAACCCTCCTTTTACACATTGCTAATCGCGGATTATACTGTATAGAGCCTTGGATAGAAATGATTAGAAATGATTACCTGCAGTTTTGCTAGAGGAATGATGTCACCAGTTTCTGGTTTTTGCCACACGGTCTGTTGAGTGGATGCATTGTAATAATAGAACCGGTTTGTATTCCCATCCAAAAGTTCCCACCACTGATTCGAGTCCATTTTCTTTCTGTCAATATAGACAGAACGAGTCAGTGACATAACAAAATCCATAAAAAATAATTTGCCACAATGTACAACTTACACTTCAGCATTTTTTGGAGGAGTCCACTGGCAACTCCCCGTAGATAAGTTGATGTACATTTTCTCCCTACGCTTGGGTTCCAGAATTTCCACCCAAACAAGCCTGTTTTTTTCAAATAAAAAACATAAATATGTAAAGCTGCTCTACTGGCAGAGTCGTATTTTAGTGGCAAGTATGCTTTAATGTAGAATTCCCTTGCTAAATTTTTTTGAAAATGTCTCACATGTCTTTAGACTATACCAAACAGTGTGGAGGCAGACTTTCACTTATATTAGGCTTATATAAGGAAATGCTTTAATCATAAGCCATTTTTATTAATTCTGATCTTTAGAGTTTGAACTTGCAATTTTAAAGTATGGTAAGAAAACAATACCAATTGTATATACTGTTTAGTTCATAACTCACATTAATGAAAATGGCCTTAGTATGTATTTATAAATTTATTTTCTATGACAATAAAATCAATAGGTCAAGTGCTTCTCTCACTTTAAATTGCTCAAATTAATAAAAGCTTTTAATTGATATTTTAAAAGAAATAAATAAATGAAAAATCAATACATAAATGTATAGTCATATACAATTAATTTGGTTAAAAAATAAATTTAATTAATTTGCATGCATTATTTTTTAACTTTTTAGCTTTTCAAAAGACTAAACTTTTAAAAATATTAATAGTGACCTTATTCATTGTACTAATAATAAGACATTTTATAATAACTGTTCTAATATTCATAATAAAATTTCTTCTAGCTACTAAGTAAGGATATTTTATATCTCTGAAAGTGAAGAATAGAAATAAAAACATATAAATATTTTGAATAAGTAATAAATATATTTTATAGAAAAGTATATTATAAGTAGGGAAATATAACTAAGCTTAGTGCATTTTATATAACTATAAATATAATATAATACAGTTAGAAAATTTTAAATATATATACATATATTATAATAGCTCTTTAATAGCATATTATTAATTATTTACCCATAGCTTACTTTATTGCAATGTAAAAAAATGATTATATATCTTTTAATAGGCTTCTTTATTTAATTATCTTTTATATAGAATAGATAATCAAAACTATTGGATAGATTATGTCTTTTATAGTTTTTTAAATTTATGCCCATAAAAATTGATAATTTTAAGCTATTGGTAGAAAAACGAGTTTAGAATTTCATTATATATATATATATAAATTTAGGTTAATATAACTAGCCTATTCATATTAGTGTTATGTGTTATTATAAAAATAGAAAAATATTTAAATAAAAAATATAATTATTTATATAATGTATTTGTGAAACTTTATTGAAATAAAGAAGATACATGCATTACCTAAAAATATATATTGATTTAATTCAATCTGATTCAATTGAAATACTATTATAAATTTAAAATTAAAATTTGTAGCGCTTTACCTAAAGAAATATATCTATTAATTCTTCTATAATAATGACTATGCAGTTTAATTATATTACTATTAAATTTATTTAGTTTTTAATGATTAATTGGTAAAGTGATTTAAATATTATGATAAATAAAATTCTTTTTATGCATATAATTGATTTGCAAATTAGTTAGTCTCTTAATTTGATAATATATAATATATAGTGTATATATATATAATGTCATTGAAGGAAGGGTTAAGGTCGCGTTAGTCACGGAAGACCAAGAACTCGATGGGTAGATCAGCTGAAGGCGGTAACTGGCAGGACAGCACTCGATGGGTAGATCAGCTGAAGGCGGTAACTGGCAGGACAGTAGAAGAAATGAGAATCTGCTGGCTTCGACGAAATACCAGCGGAGATCATCAAAGTGACTGGAGACGCTGGGATCGAGATACTACATAAACTGTGCGATAAAATCTGGAAAATCAAAACCTGGCTATCTGACTGGACAAAAGCCATCTTTGTCATCATCCCGAAGAAAAAGGCGACACAAGAGAGTGTGGCAACAACCGGACGATATCACTCATTTCGCATGCAAGCAAAATCTTGTTGTATGTGATCATCGGAAGAATGCAGCAGTATCTCGACCACGAAATCCCACGAGAACAAGCCGAATTCAGAAAAGGACGCAGAACCCGAGACCACATCGCCAACATCATATGGATAATTGAAAATGCATCGAGAATAAGCAAAATCTGTACCTGACCTATATCGATTATGCAAAAGCGTTCGATACAGTACAGCACGACCGCTTGTGGAACACACTGCACGACATGGGTTTCCCAGATCACCTGATGGAACTCCTTCGATCACTATACTCCGAACAGAGCTCAATGGTGAGGACTGCATTCGGAGACTGCAAATGGTTAAAAAACGGCCAGGGCATCATGCAAGGATGTTCTCTCTCATCTCATTTGTTCAACACATATGCCGAGGGTATCATGCGCACAGCAACTGACAATTTCGATGGTGGTCTGAAAATCAAAGGAACTTTGGTGAATAATCTGCGCTACGCAGATGACACCTCTCTCATCGCCACAACTCCAGAAGACATGCAGGCGACGATTGAAAAAGTTCGTGTCACGAGCGAACAAGGTGGTCTGTCCCTGAATGTCAAGAAGACCAAAACAATGTACGTGTGTGAAGATGATAAACATCAATTCACTGCGAACGGAGAAAACATCCAAGATGTGAAAGACATCAATTTTTTGGCCTATCTCATCACTAACCACGTAGGAAGCACCAAGGAAATCAAAAGACAAATAGGAATCGCGCTCTCTGTGATGTTCGATCTCAATAACATATGGAAGAGCCACGACATAAGTCTCAGCACCAAGATTCGGCTGGTGAACTGCCTGATTTTCTCGATTGCAACATATGGGTGTGAATCGTGGACTCTAACTCAAAATGACAAGTCAAAATTCAATGCGTTCGAGCTGTGGACTTGGAGGAGAATTCTGCAAATCAGCTGGCAAGAGCACAGAACCAACGAGCACGTCCTAACAAAAGTGAAACATCCCAAAAGCATTGTAAACATTGTCACCGAAAGGAAAATAAAGTATTTCAGTCACATCTGCCAAAGAGACGTGACATCGCTCAAAAAGTAGTCATGGAAGGAAGGGTTGAAGGTGGCGTTAGTCACGGAAGACCGAGAACTCGATGGGTAGATCAGCTGAAGGCGGTAACCAGCAGGACAGCAGAAGAAATGAGAACAATCGCCGCAGATAGAACAGCTTGTATATGTGAGACATCAAGAACCACCAAGGGCCGGTTACCGACCTGATGGATATACGACGATGACAGTATATATGAAAATTGGTAAAATAATATATTTATTGAATAAGCTAGATATACATATATAAATAAGGGATACTTGATGAAATTTTATTATAGAAAAAAATATTAGTTATATATCTATTAGTAATTAACATATATATATATAGACTTTATTATTTAAAGTAATATATATACTGTATAAACTAGGTATTTAGTCTTCTATATTTTCATAAGATATGTGTGGTAAAATCTTATATTTATTGTTCTCCTACAAGGAAATATAAAAAATACTGTTAAATATTTGGAATTAATATAGTTTGTATCTTTTCAAATATGAAATTTGAATATTTTCATTAGTGAAGCACTGGTAGTAATTTGAATTGAGGTAGTTAATTAGTATTTACAGTGCTGGCCAAATTATTAGATAATAGGAAACCATGATATAAATTGTTTCGTTAAATTGTGAAATGAAAGTATTCTTATACCAGGTGTCCTAAAAAGTGAAAGAAAGTAAGCACCTATATCTGCAGTTACACTACATGAAATTACATAACATGTGTTTTATTGGGAAGAGGAGATCTGTAATTTTTTGTTAGGATGATAATTGAAGTGATTTACATAGAATATTACACTCTTTATAAGATTTAAATTAATTTTCATAGTATTTCCTATAGCTGAATTTTAAATTTTATAATAGTATAAAACAGAATGAAATGCATTTAATCGATTAAATTCAAATGTTTGAACGATATGCATTTATTTCATTAAATTCAGTTGTTTTGAACGATATGCATTTAATACATGATTAATAAATAGGCACTATATAGAGACAATAGGCAAAAGTCCAAATTGAAGAGTTATTTGTGAAGGCATCCACGTTGAGCTCCATCTATGTTCAGGCAGATGTGGAGGCAGTCATAAAATGAATTAACCGAATCCTGTATGACATCCATAGCATTGTCTTGTATCCCGGAAAACTCATTTACTATGCCATTACACAAATCGGCCTCATCGGCAACTGGTCCTAGTTCGGGTCGAAATAAATACCCATTTTTTGACAAAGCCCCACAAAAAGTAATCGCATGGGGATAAATACGGAGAACATGGAGTCCACTCAATAGCCAAATGGCGTCCCACAACCCAATCACCGAATATGTCTTCAAGCATCTGACAAGCTTGAATAGCTGCGTGTGCAGGGGCCCATCCTGCATGAACCATGACTGGTTCCTTTGCTTTGGCGTAATCTGCTGGAATAAATCTGGGTGGAAGAATTGCTCTAGAATTGCCCAGTACGAATCACTAGTCATAGTGGCTGGAAAAAATAAGGACCAAACAGGTATGTGGAAGACATCGCTGCCCACACAGTTACTCTTTTAGCATTTTGACAATGCTTAGCATGAAAGTTTGGAGGCCTTTGACAGTTCCAAATTTCACAGCTCTATCGTATCACTATACTATCAGTTTTAAAGGTTACCTCGTCCAAGAAAAAGAATAAGCTTAAGTCTTTTGGAAGATGGTTATAGAATATCTGGACAGACACATCAAAATAATTTGTCAGTCTTCGAGAGCCCCTGAACTAAAATTAGGAGATAAGGGTTAACTTTCAGTTTTTTCTGCATGATGCAATGAACGCTTGACTTTGACAAACTAAGAGTATTGGAGTATTGGCACACTGATGGATAGATTTAATGTTCATGAAAAACAATCTTTCGTTTGGTTCTGTGAAGTGAGCCAGCATAAGTATTATGTTATGGTCATTCTCCCCTAAATTGGGTCAGCTACTGCTTCCTTTATTGCAATGGTTAAGTATCTGCTTCTCACTCAGTTTCCTAATTGTACAGTAAACATCAATTAAAGTAACATCTGGACAAATTATATTGTTTCCTCATTTCCATTTGTTGAAGGCTCTTACCATAGTAATTAGACTTCTGACACAAAAAATAAAATTCTATTATCTTAAATGACTCTTCACTGTTAAACTTCATTTTGTAATATTAAATATCATGCATTTCCATATTCTTTACACTATTATAAAATTTGAATTTAAATCGATTAAAGCAGATGATAATTTATGTAAATCAATACAATTATCATCTATACAAACATTTATATATCTCCTCTTCCCAACTAAACACATTTTATGTAGTTTCATGTAATATAACTGGAGATATAAGCATTTACTTTCTTTTACTTTTGGGACACAGACATATACATAGTATTCACTAAAAGAGTAGCTGTATAAATATGCCATCTAAGAAGTATCTAGTATTTAATGTTTTTTCTTTAGTATGAATGACAATCCAAGCCTCTGTAGTATGGAATTTATATCAGATATACACATGTTCTTTATATTTTTCAGATCATAAAACCATAGCTTCAATAACTCACTTATTATCTCATTTTTAAAATATTTTTATATAGTTTAAATAGAGTTCAGGTTGGAGTACAAGAATACCAAGATTACGAGAATTTTCAGTTAACTGTGATAGCGTATATATATATGGGGGCCATAGTGGATTTCATGCTGTGTGTACCCCGGACTCCATGAGGCCTATTCAGATATGTACTCCAACTTGGTCATCAGTGCATGCCAGGCACATATGGAATCCACCAACTTTTTGCACCGGAGAATAGCAAAAAAAATTGCTTGTGCCAGAGAATAGCAAAAAAAATTTTGCGCTGGAAAATTACAAAGTTTGCCACATCTGCGACAGCCATCAATTAGTCAATATATTACACTATTATATTATTTTTACAAGTACAACTACACCTTTTTTACTCACCGCTTTTATAGATTTCAAAATTGTTCTATGTTTGTGATATTAAGGTATTAAAACAAAAGTTTGTGAAGAAATTTGTCTTTTTGCAAATGAACGAAAAAGACCAACATTGTTTGCTTTATTGCCTGTTTACATCATTTTTAGCATTGCACATGACACATTATTACTATAATTTCTTTGATATCATAAAAAATGTTTTAAAAAGGATAAATTTTTTATTATGTCAGATAATTAACTGGATTTTGACTCCACGAGTTTCATGTGTCTATTTCCTGCAAGTGAGTTTGCAAGATAAAATAAATTGTTCACCAGCGAGGGATAAAAGGGGGCTAAGCCCCGAAAAGATAAATGGTTTGCATAGTTTAGTAGGTGAAAAGTAAAGTTCAAAACAGAATAAAAAACTGAGGAGTGTTTGCTAGAAACCAAGACTGAAGTGTATTATTTGAAAAAAATAGTAGATCTAAAATTATAACTCCTTGTACAATAATACGCTGTATGAGTCATATGTATTGATCAATTATAATGTTGTAGAAGGATGAACATGGGTGCCAGAGCCCAACCCCCCATAATTTTTTGGGCAAAAATGGCATACCTCGAAAAATAATTTATAAAGGATTAAAACTTAGAGTGATCCTCTCTTAAATTTTAAGTTGTGCCTTTCTGTGAGGATTCTTTGAAAATTTGCATTAGGGCCCTTATTCCGATAAAAAGTTTTGATCATCAAAAAGGACAGAAAAACATTAATTTTCGATTCTGATATTTATCTCATAGAAGCACATAGTAGGCCTATGAGTCTATGTTATGACCCAATTTCAGAGAAATCGAAACTGAGGGGAACCGATGAAATCTAACTCTAATTGGGTAAAAAGTGCTATTTTTGTCTGTTTTTGCATCCAAACTCGATCTTTACTATCCATATTTAGTGAGCTAAGACCTTCTTTATGCGGAATTCTTAGTATACCTACCTAAGATGAACACATTTTGTAGAAAACATTTTTGGGTCAGGTATAAAAAATCCTTAACCCTGAGGCCTTTTTTGCTAAGACAAAACAAAAAATAGCCTTATACTTTCAGGCCCTTAAAACATAAAAAAATGTTAGTATTTCAGGATGATATCTAACATATAAAAGCATATACCCTTAATGTATTCTCTAGCAAAATATCTAAAAAAATTTGGACTAAAGACCAGCTTGTGAAACCTAACCCTAATTTGTAAATAATATACATAAGGGTGCAAAATGCCCTTGGGTTTGGCCTCGTATACTGGACTTTGGAAATGCCTCCACCAAAAACAATACCTAGTATGTTCATAGAATCTCATTTTCTACATATCTATGTAAAATTTTTGAAAAACTGAGATGTCATGAAAATTGGTCCAGAGCCCTTATAACTACTAATTTTTCTATGTCCTTTTTGTAACCATCCTAGCTCCTAACTTTTTTTTGCACAGTCATCCTATCTCAACTGCCACTACATCTGTGCAAAACAATAACAAAATCGATTTGTTTAAATAGTAATTGAAATTGGCCTCCGATATGTGCATAGAGACAAGGTAATTGGCCGCCAGACCATCTCAGAATGACTTGTAAACTTGGTAAGACATGCATAATTCGACCTTCTATCCGCTCCTGTAGCGATCTAAGAAAAGTTTTTTCTGGAGACAGGTCACCCCTACCACGCACATGTCATATAGGCCAAACTTTGACCTAGCATACTGCCAGTCATAGCTGTGGTTAAGGATTTTTCATTTTACAGCTCTAAGTCTAGAGACTCTCTAACTTTCCGTTAAGTTTCAGTTGAATCACATATCATTTCTGCTTTCTAGAGCTAGGAGAAATGTTTTGCAATTTTTAAAAATCACATGTGGCAAACAAAAGAAATTTCAGATTTTAATTTTCGATAAGCAGATTCCATTGCTTTATAAAAAGAACTACTCTAGAAACATTCATAATAATAATCTCTAAGAATTATACTTTATACTAAGATATTTTAGTGTCTAAAGTCGTCAAAATTCTGTGTAATTCTCACATATGCACCTTCAATTAATGTAGACTAATCAGGTTAAGTTTTAGCATATAGCTATGTCACAACTGTCTAACTATAATCAATAATTCAATGACATACCTCATCACTGATTGCAATGTTTCTCTATGTGTTGCTGCGCAAGCGAGTTGACCTAATAGCGCTAGTAGCCTAATGATTGCTGCTGCCTTCCAAAAAGTTTTGTATGCTAATTCTGAAGTTCCGATATACGAATTATGCCAGTGTACACCAACTTACAGCTATTGTACGCCAATTATGCCAGTGTATGCCAACTTATAGCTATTGTACGCTAATTATGCCAGTGTACTCCAAATTATAGCTAATTGTATGCCAACTTACAGCTGATTGTACATCAACTATTGCTGGTGTACATAGCACAAAATCCAGTGTAGTAAGGAGGTAATTCTGTACTATTATCTTTTAGTATTTATGTTTATTATTTATAATAGTTGCTTTTAAAGTTATTAAAATCAATTTTTATTATGTAAAATTATTAAAATATTTCCTAAGAATTTTACAAAATAGTAAGTGTTGAAGTAAAGGTGAATTCTGGATATAAATATATTCTAATATAATTATAAATAATATTTTGAATATTATTATAAAATATGTATATATATATATACAGTATTCTATATTCAATATTGTTATATATATTTAATAAATATTGATAGTAGGTTTATTATTATTAAATTGATATTTATTGATTTGTGAATAATTTCCAGTAATAAGATCAATATTTATGGGTAAGAAATGAACTCAAAATTTTGAAGTTAATTTTTGGTATAGGTATAAATTGGTAAAAGCACTAGTGATTCAATAGTAATGCCAATATATGATTGATAAAATCTATAAATAATTTATATTTTATTAGTATTATTTAAATCCTTTGCAGTGGCTATTTAACTGAAACTAGTTGAATAGCCAATTTGACTATTTAGCTTGTAGTCTCATAATACTTCAAGGCGATGCTTTTTACTTTTTACTTCGGAGAAGGGTTTCAGAGTAGTTTTAATAGTTTTGCTATTTCTTCTCCACAGCAAAACATACTTTGACATTCGATACTTTTTTATATGTATTCGAAAATGACTGCTAGCTAAATAGACAAATTGACTATTTAGCCGCTAGTCTTACTCTTATAATACTTTACAGAGATGTTTATTTTTTTTGTTTGGTAGCATTTCAGTCTCAGAGCAGCTTCAATAGTTCTTCTATCAGCACTCCTCCAGAGCTGAGCACACTTTGATCTTCGATACTTTTTCATCCATATTCAAAACTGACTGCCGGCTGAATAGTCAAATTGGTTAATCAACCGGTTCTGGTCAAATAGCCACAGGCCCAGGGCACAATTAGGCGCTGCATTAATAGTAATCGGGTAATTGAACTTTAAAGGGTTTATATAAAAGAAATCATATACTCTAACTGAAAAAATCTTAAGTCAACAACGTACAACTTTTGGATTTATACACTTCATGATATTGATACTTTGAATTCTAAAAGTACAGAAATTATTTTCATAATAATATTTATATTAATATGCTGCTTCTCTCTACAAAAATTTAAAAACCATATAAATGGAGATTTTTTGTATAAAATTTAGCTTACTTTTCTGAACCTTCAGTGTTACTCATTCTTCTTCAGATAATGATTTAACAAGTATAATATATCCTAATGCATCGTATTGTCAAGCTTTTGTTGACAAATTTGATAATTCCGCATATGCATTTAATTTAAACAGTTTTTCAAGGTCATCTGATTTATAAATATTAGGCCAATAAAAGTTTCAAAACAAACAAATAACCAAATATATGCAGTCAATCTAGTTAGCAATTATGCGTATATTTAAAATAAAAAAATATATCAGTAAAAAGATGTACTTGTTGTATATAATGTTACAATAAGTTATTTAGTGAAAATAAGAAGTTATCGTTATTTTATTAAAGAAACGACCTGTCTAAGATGTGTTTGTTATATGTTTTATAGTGTTAGTAATTATAAACGTTTTAATTGCAGATTAACCTAATAATTCCGAAACAGAGACGTTCTGAAATATAAATTTATACACTTTTTTCCACGAAATATTTCCCTTTTTAGTAAATTCTATAAGGAAATTCTATAGGCCTATATTATTATAAATATACTCTATATGTTTGTTTATATATTCGTTATCCCATATTGTTCAATGAATATATTGATTCGAAATTATTGACTTCTAGTATACAAAGAACACATATATTTATCTGCTTTAGAAAACAACCAAACCAATATGCTCAAATTACGCGCAGGTAGGCTTGGTTGAGTAATTTTTAAATAGATCGACCATATTCACCTATAGATATATTATACAAAGACATTTCAAGAGTAAATCAGTATCAGATATTATCGCAAAATTGCTTTGTTCACAATTACCTGCATCTTATTCACAGTAACATATTTATATTTTGTTTCAAATTGAAGTTATGTACTCTTGTTGATAAAATAAAGTAAAACCACAGTGTAAAAGTATTATTTATATTGATAGTATGTACATTAGTATTTATTTGACTTGTCACAAGCCCATTTGACTGTTTCGATACATGCTGTGCATGATATTTCCAATATACTAGTTAAGTTTTTTACTTGTGGGATATTCGCCCAGACTCTCCCAATATGAAACGTGCAGTGCCGTACCCAGGATTTTCAAACCGAGGAGGCACTGGTTAAAAAGGGCACCACTAATTAGATTTAGGGCCCATGATACATGCCCTACCCGGTACTTTGCGTGACAAAAATTAGTTTATGGGTTATTTTCAATACAAAATCATATGATACTTTGTTTACAAATAGACTA
>JAUYWV010088700.1:0-10653 GCA_032274565.1 Nematoplana nigrocapitula | reverse complement strand
CCCCACGGTGTGTTTAGTCGATTAATTGGACTTTCATAGTTCTATGTAATGACTTGTCAAACAAATTCAGTAGTTCCTGTCCAGTTATATATATATATTGATCTGTAGAAGACACTGGTATAAAGGCAAATCTAATATCCGCATGTATTCGTTGTGAATATTTGAGCAATTCATTTGATGAATGTATCCAAAGATATTTGAATTATCAAATGCTTAATGATCTACACCATTTGAACATGCATTTCAGAAACCATTATTTGTATTTCGGAAAATGTTAATTTTACTTCAGAAATAATATAAAAATATATAAAATAAATATTTGCCAATGTGGTATATTAAAAATTGTAGCACAACAATATTTTCAAAAAAAATAGAACATAAATTTGTCCATTCGTTTTGTGCATAATCATCTTCACAAATATGAGAAGATTTCAGCATCCTCCAATCCCCTATGGATTACTCTTGCAATTCTGCATTTAGCTACTAGGGTATTTCTTTTCGTCCATACTGTGTTCATTTTCATGCAAATGTGATATACTCAAGATTAGGTTTGTTTTCAGCGCTTGTTTAATAACTTTTTTGCTGATAACTTACTGAACCGTCGGATAATGATTTGGAATGTTTTGCAATCATGATAAAATCCTGTTGTTTATCAGTATGTCTTTCAGTCAGCGTTTCCCCGCAGGTAAAAATATAAAGAATACCAGAGATAATTTCCCCTTACAAACCATTTTCTGGATTCTGGATATTTCATACCTTTCTTCTCTCTATAATTTCCGGAATGTTGTTACAAAGCTATTTGTTCAAGTTTTCGTTTTTCTACTGGAAGCATCTATTTAATATTGAAATTGGGTATTTTTGCAAACCCAACATTACAGCTATGCGTCTTTACATTCCATTAAGCGCCCCATGTGGTCTGTAAGTCAGGACAGTTTGCCGGAAAGGCATATTGTTCTCCAACTGTCTCCAAGTTATATTCTTGTGTTCAGTATTAGTGATATTGTTTGATGGTTCCACAGAATTAATTAAATTATTGCTTGATTGTAGAAATTGTAATGGATACAACATTTTACGTTAGAAAACATGTGTGTTTCTTCGTTTCTGGGGGTCATATCCCAGTTTGAACTCCCAGACAAAAGTTGTGAAAGAAATCCTCTGTGATCTTAGAAATTCAGTTGGTCTCTAAAGTATTGTTTTGTCTGAGTATCTACTGTAGACACCGGTTTTATAGGTTAAAGGATTTTTCAACTTGCAACATAGAAAACTATGTTTGCGAATTTAAATGACGAACATTTTTACACAAAGTATACATAACTGTGGGTCAGGGTTGAATGATTGCACAAACTTCAATCAAGGACGTATTCGAGAACGAAAGCGGAGAGGAGGAAAGTCTAGCTATATAGATATCGTGCGAGAAAATCTCAAAACTTAAAGAGATATCATTTGAGTAACTGCTGAGAGAAGGTGCATGTAGCGTGGACTCACTTGGGGTGGTGAGGACAATTGCGATCACGATCAGGGAGCAAATGATGAGAATCACGATTAGAGCGACCGCGATACCTTTCCAGTTCCGATCTGAGGGACTCTTGGTCACCAGCTCCTGAAATTGCAAAGAAGTCATATACCAGTGAACTAGTCGCTGTAATATAGAAAAGTGGTTGGAGTAAGAACAAAAGATTTTATTTTATATTTCTCCCTACAGTATACTTACTATACAGAGTCTCAAAACTTCCAAATATTTCCTCACACAACTGTTGTCAAATACGCCACTGTTAATTCTACAGTATACAGTACTTCCATTCTTGATCCAGGGGTTGACAATAATCGGTGTACATCACCCGGATATACAATGATGAGTTAAACGAATGAAAGTTTATGCGGAACATCATACTGGATGGTACTGACTTAAACTTTCCTAATAGGACAAAAACGCCGGTTTAAATGGGAGACTGAAATGCCCGATGATCGATACAGTACTGTAGGAGTATGAAGACAACATACTGTAAATGAGTAAGGAACCTGTAAAAATACACGCCAAGCTGGCTTCGCGTGTGGAGAGTAAGATCAGCTCTGCAGTCTAGCAAAACAATAGACCTGATAATCCCATTCTTATTAATAAAATCCGCCTGAAACCCATGTCAATTCCGCCGAAGGATTTTGTCGCCAATTTTTACTTACCACGGGAGGTGCACGATTGCCTGGATGATTTTCCGGCAGGAGCTCATGACCCTGTGCTTCATTCGGTTCAGCAGACATTGGGGAACTGTATTCTTGCGTTAAGCAAACATTGAATCTGGTATCACAATTGGTACCTGATGATTATGATGTACTGTATGTATACAAACGTATATATCTGTTCAAGCTGCTAGCAAGCACAATGGAGTCAGAGATCGTCAGAGTGCGTCGCTAAGTTTATGAACAACGGATTGGACTACATTCGCCGTCAGTGATCGCGGTTATTTGGCGGCAGGTTGACAGAAGTCAAGTTAGGTAGACTTCTTGCAACTGTAGAATATGCTGGTCTCTTTCAACGCCCAACCATTGATGCAGCAGGGATTTGGGCAGTAACTCGACTGGAAGTGCGTTGTTCGCGGGGTCACATGCAACCAAACTTTCTGGACTGCTTTGGTTCGTGGCAGCGAGCGTTGTTTTAAGTTGGCGGCGTGTTGTTTTGGGGTGTGAGGTCCGCCACCTGTCGACCTGTTTTCAAATCTCTCTCATGCCCGCATTGTTTTCTTCTAATCTCAAATCTGATTGCAATGCCAGTGGATTGGTTGGCTAGGGCGACGTCAACTATGTGTTCCTATAAGTCAGCTGATGGAAGCCAGAGGAAATTCATTGCCATGGACAGTAGCCGTAGTGGCAGTAGCAGCGGTAGTAGAAGTGTAGGGGAAATGCTTGTTATCAAATCACCAGAACGGAGAAGAATAACAACTACGGGGTGTGATTTGTCGAGAAGCAAGTGAGTAGTAGTAGCAGTAGTAGTAGTAGTAAGTTTGACACTGAGAATATTTTTCTTCCCTTTGCGTGTGTTAGTGTGACTGTTGAATTTCAGCACACCTTCTACACTACCCTTCTGTCTGCTTCTTCTAATCTGAGTTCTCCTGGCTGCTACAATAGACATTCACCCTCCTGACGGCAACCAAATTAGACTGGCAGCCCACGTTTGCGTGGCGGAGTGGAGCGAAGAGAGAGAAGAGGGATTCCAATCGGAGAGAGCACATGCTGGTTGAAAATTAACACACGCGAAGGAAATCGCGAGCGAGCAAGCAGTGAACGAACGAATGAAGTGCCAGAGGTACAGTAAGAACAGGGGAAGAGAGAGAGAGAGGGAGGAGGAAGAGGAGGAGGAGGAGGAGGAGAGGGGGCAGAACGACAGGGAGTGAGAATAGGAAATCTATAAAACCTCGACAAATAGCTAAGCAGAAGGAGTGGTTTTGGTTGGGCGATCAATAGAAGGGATTTTGCTCATACAAAATGGGGATCTTTTATGCAATGCATGTCGTCTACCTCCGCTCTAGCTCTCCCCGTAGTATCAGAAGTTGGAAATTAGAAGAACACCCGCCTTTGATGAGACTACAATACAATCGTTTCGTCATACACAAAGGTGTTGTAGACAAAACACAGGCTCAATTAGTTTTTTTAAAAAAAAATCTAGACTTTTTATTTGCTGCTTATAATTTATAAGGAATAATGTGAAATAAAAAATGCAAAATTGCCTGTCTTATCACAAATGGGGACGGAACCGGAGGGGGTGGGGGGCACCGCCCGACCCCTAATAATTTGGTGGCAAAAATGGCGCCTCTCTCGAGAAGTCAGTTATTCTGGATAAATAGGAACACAAATCCAAACGCTACGAACTTCTTGTAATTGTTGAAACATTTTTGATTATATCACATAATCTTCCTCAGTAAATTAAAAATTGAAAGTAATCAAATGTTACAGCAATTAATAAATACGTGGAAATTCAGAATTCAGAGACTCATAAAAAATCTAAAAAATACTTAAGGAAAAAATAAGAACATTGATTAGCCGACTGAGCATTTAAAATAGGTCGTCTTCTTTTAATATACAAGGCTTCAGAAATACGAAGATCAGAATCACTCTTACAACTTGTTAAAAATTTATAGCTATTGATGCCGTAAGAATTAGAACACTGATTTTAGATTTAGAATTTATCGCCGTTAAACGAGGCATATTCGTGGACTGAAAGTCTGCAGCTGCAGGGATATCCACACGTGCTTACACCTGTAAGCCATAATATACGACTAAACCAGCATGTTCAAAAAGCTATCTTGTGGCCTAGTGGTTAAGTAGTTCGACTACTGATCACTGAGGCACGGGTTCGAATCCTACCCATTACAGACGAGGGGCAATAACCCCGAAACCGGTCTGCAGGTGGATTCTTGTCGAACATGCTATAGTTGATTTATTAGTTAAATCCATTTTTGGACAACTTGTCATGTCCACATGTACATTAAAACTGACTTTCAGTACGATGAAATTTATGAAACCGTATTGCGCAACTGGATTGTCAACTTCACACTTCTTTTCATTCATTAAAATCTGCAGGCATTGACATGGATATTGTATATCTCAGAAATTTGTCATCGGGTTTAGCTGAAACTTTGTATGAATATAATTGAAGCAAGCAGGCAGACATTGAAGGATCCCAGCATCTCTATAGATACATATATGAGGATTTCTTAGTGTATAGGTATGTTAAAAAGACAATTCTCGGCTATTTGCTCTAAATTTGGTTAAACACAGAAACAATTTTTACGATGCATATAGAAGATGTTCGAGAGCATTTCACAAATATTCTGAAAGCCTTTTGATTTAGCCAACATGCATAGCGAGGTTAAGTATACAACCATGAGGTGATAATCCACATATTTATTGGTTGAATCCAAGCAAGACTCAATTAAGTTGATGATACGTATCAGGTGGATAAAAACCCTAGTCTACTGTACTTGTCCGTTATAATACTGGGAACTGTGTGGCATGAAGAAAATTACCGTTAGGAATTCATGTCGATAACATAAACCATAATAAGAGGTATTGAAAACCAAACGGAAAGCTGCTATATAAGCTATCAGAAGAATTAGGCTGCCAACAAAGGAGAACCGTCTGACGCCAAAATGGCTCGATTGGAAATGCTCGAACTCTTTGTTTAATTGTTCATATTGTATAGATTACAATTTAGCGCCTGTTTCATTTTTACATTGTGTGTAGTAAAAATCCAGGAAGATCTCAACACTAATATACTTTGAAAAGGCTGTTTTGATGGAAATCGATAATCTCGTTACGGATGTGCATATTACACTAAAATCATAGCCTAGTTATTGGAGATTGTCTAACAAAATTCAACAAATTACGCATGTGTCACAGATAGAATAGAAGGATATACATAGATCAAATTATAGTACAAACGACGGGGGACCAGAGGAATGCAGTGATACCAACTAGAAGACAGCAAAGATCAACAATATGCAGAGAGTCAGCGAAAGAAATTATGAGGCGGAATGCAGCCAGACATTTACAAGTATCTGAGAGAGGAAATTCAGACCCACAGTGGGTGCCCTCCATGGATGGATGACAGCCATCAGAAGAAAATAACTTTCTTCCCTGATATGCTAGAAAAAGTGAAGAGAGAGACCACAACAGAAAACGCTGACAGAAGAAGAGAAGTCACCATAGCGACCCTGAATGAAAGAGGCAGGAAAGATCTTGAAATGTGGTCAGACGGGTCTGTACAAGAGACAATGGGAGCAGGAGCCACCAACGTTTACGTCAAAGGCAACGAAATGCCCTGTATCAAGGCAGTTGCACCAGTTTGAATATTAGTTTCCTCATTATCTGCAAAATTGGCAGCTATGAAGGCCGGACTAAACGCTCTGGAAAACTCTGACGTGATCAAGAGAGACAACATACAAAGTCTAATTGTCTGCATAGATTCACAATCCACCATCAGGGCTCTGGAGAAAGGCCCCCTGAAACAGGAAAGGACCATCCAAAGCAACATATGAGAGAGCCTTAAGAATCTGTCAGAAAGTATGGACATCAGCATACAGTTTGTGGCGGCCCACTGTGGAGTAGATAAAAATGAAACGGTGGACAAGGATGCAGGTGAGGCCCTCAAGAAAGTCAATCAAGAGGAAGCCATGATCCCCTGGTGCTCTGTTAAAGTCAAGATCAAGAAATCCATCAATGACAAGTGGTCCAAGAATCTTGACAAGAACACCTTTAGATATGCCATCATGGGGAAAAAACGAGCAGACCTGAAAGCCACGCCAAATGGAAAAGTAAAGATCGATGCATATTAGCTCAGCTAAGAAGTGGACAGTGCTACTGGTTGGGGAGCTATATAGGAAGAATTTAATCGAGGAAACACAGCAAGAGGGCAGGTGCAGATGGTGCATGATGGAAGAGGAGACAATACATAGTACGCCTCATGGAAGAATGCAGAAATCAGAGAGTTCGTCGACTTTAAAGGGCCTTAAAGATCGAAAGTAAATCCGACCTCCGCAACAAACCGAAGGAGGTGATCAATTTTGTTTTGCAGGCTATCGAACTTCTGTGACACACGGATGCGGGAAATAAAAAAATAAAAAAGGAATGCTTCAATACATCAACGGTATCATATGCATTATATAGTAGAATCTGCGTTATCCACTCCATATTCAGCTATATTTAATGACATACTATAGTACAATTAGAGGGGTAGGAAGTTGCTGAGGATAACCGAGCCAACGTATGTCATGCAATTCGAATTACTGGATACATCGTAGATTCCGTGGAGGGTCATTCCTCTATAATTAATAATTTTCATGACATATCCCCGATAACTATCACCCAGAATAAAAAAAATGTATTCATCGGAGTCCTAAGGCTATTATTAGATAATTCTAATATCATGTTTGTCTTGCTTATAGAATGATTATTTATTTTTTATAAAAGTCAATATATTATGATTACTCGTTAGATTATCTTGTATAATTAGAGGCAATGGTATTGTAATATTCCAATATACCATTAATTGACTTTCATAGGAGTGACCTGAATTTAGCTTTTTATTCTATAGAGAGCTACAGCATGACTATATACTGTACACTGTACGTTAATGGACGCTTGAAGACGTTCTCGGAGAAAATATATTATGTTATGAAAAAATATTATATTTCTTTTTTTATATTGTGTAATAAAGATTCGGAAAAGGTTTGAAGGTTTTGAGATTAAATGCTGCAGAAGAAAAGAACCAAAGAGTATATTTGTGGGCTAAGATCACGGAAAGCTTTGAAAAAGAATAGAACAAGCCGGAGCCATTCAAGCGAACTATCACCAAACGGAAACTTCAATTCTTCTGGCACCAAATTCGAAGAGATAAAACAACTAATAAAAGCTCTCAAAATGGCATCAAGGACTGGACATCTCTCAACATACAAAGAGCTTGCCATCATACGCACCACAGAAGGAGTTGGAGAAATGATGTCAAGTCATGGGTTCGACAACGACCCAACAGGCTTGGATACTGATGATTATGAATATGAATATTGCCTTCTGCTTTGCTTTTTACCAGTAGTCCATCCGTTTAAAATAATGAGTATTTTGTTGTAAATTAGACTTTTTGATATACCACTTTCATATATAAAAACGCAAAGAGTAATGTTTTTGTCAGTAATATAGTAGTGGAGGAAAAATTTACTTAACTGAAAATCGTATTTGCGAAGAAAATATATTTATTCTTAAAAGCCTACAATTTCTATTATAAATTGATTTAAAAATAAAACTTGCTTGAAATCACTGTGATAAGCTGTGGTAACAGTGAAAACCAGCTTTGGTGTTTAGTATCAAATCATTGCGTGAAAGTGACTTTAGACAGAAAAATAAAATGGATTTAAATAGAAAATCTAAATTAGTCGAAATCATTTTCTGGAAGTATACTGATCTCGGACAAGTTCCATTACAACTATAGATAATAGACATTGAATAAGAGATTGTTACATTACTGTCACAGCGCATGTTACCATATCATAAACCCAGAGCGCTTACGGTCAATATATATTTGTCAGTGACAAGGGGATAAAATAGATGAAGTTTAAAATAGTAAAAAAGTAAAATTTTAGTCCAATGGTTTTTTTCTTGTAAACATGAAGTTAGTTACCTTTGATCAAAACTATTGGCAATGTTTCTATGAATACCGTAATTTTGAACTCAGTGAAAATAGAGCTAAAGGTAAAGTTTAGTAATTTTATTTATTTATCAAAATTAGCCAACTACAAATAATAAACATATAATAAATTAATGTGTTTACAGGCACGCATGTCATGTCTCCACAGCATCACAAAGAGGAAAATAAAAAAGAAAATAAAGGGAATCCAAAAATGGAAAAGGCATTACGTAGACACAAAATATATTAGGTTTATTCATCTAAAAGTGTCTTAAGTGATTTATAATGCTCATAAAATACAGTTGTATAGAAATCTATAATAGATAATAAGCTATTCAATGCAAATTAAATATAAATACCTTGTAAGCTGGATTACAGAGGATGGTAAATGCAAGGAAAAAGTAAGAAGACGAATTGGAAAGGCGAAAAGTTACTTTTGGAAATTTAAAGAATTCTTGCGAAGTGACATCAACCTTAATTTGAAGAAAAGATTACTAAAAACTTGCATATTTTCACTAGTATAGGATTTGCTAGCGAAGCATGGACATTTAGCATATGGATAATAGAAAAACTACATGCATTTGAAATGTGCGTGTTACAGAGGACTTTTGAAAATAACCTGTACTGAAAAGCTTACCAATGACGAAATCTGGAAACAAGAAATATTGAGTTGAAAGTCTGATCAAAATAAAAATGAAATTTACAGGACTCGTTATAAGTGGATCCTAAGGGCAGCTATCTGCTGTTTGATTCTAGAGACATGATAGATGGGAAACGGGACAGAGGTCGACAAAGAGAAGCTTACAGGGGAGATGATATAATGAAATACAGCGGAAGTAAAATCATTGTGATTGCAAAAGGGAAAGCTGAGAACAGACACAATTGGCGTGTTATGGTTGTCAACCTTCTAATAGAAGATGGTACCGAATGATGATGAATAAATAATAATTATTAGTTTCGTTTACTTTCTGTCATACTATAGCTCAAATCATCTTATTTTGAAATTTTGTTTGTTGTGTAAAACCTCATGAAATTATGCATTCATTATTTTTGTGCATATATTTTAAGGTCAGTGAGAGGTCTAATGTGTTTAAGTAATTAATTACATCTTGAAACTATTATTAGAGTTGTCGATGGTGGGGTGTTGCATCTTAGATTAAGATTTTATTCGGACACCTTTTGCATCGTTTTTTGTCGTCTTTCTGTGGAACTTCAAAGTTGACACAGAGTTCGGAACATTTGCCATCATTTCTCCCAACAAAATGAGTCTGAAATTAACCGCGAGCTGCGCGCTTTTAGTGTCAGAATGATTCCCATATGCACTTTCAACCTACCGTCCAGGTGGAGCAAGTGAGCCAGTACAGAGTGTGTTCGATAATCAGAATTTGTGAATAAATAAACACAAAAACACGGAGAGAGGGTGAAACAACCCACAAGTACAAATTTCCCATTCCATTTAGTCGAGGTGAAGTGCCGGTAAATTTAATCTGGCGATATTTTACAAAAAAATGGATTCAACGATTTCGAAATGTATCCTGAAAAAAATTAAGTTTGAAGAGAAAAAAACGCCAAACACCAGTGACGGAAACATACATTTATCGGCGACGAGCTTCACATTTATCCCAAAATGCATCCTCTGGCAGACAACATAGTGCAATTGAATAACAAATTAGGCAGGCACAATGAATAACATTTGAAAACTGACTAACAAAAGTAAGCAACTATTTTTAGAACAACCATTATTAAACAAAAAGACTGATATACAATTAATTAAAGACTTTAGGAAATAATTTTAATGTCTAAAGCCTCCTCCTATATCGCAAGGTCAAATTCATTGGACGCAGTGTCAACAACAGTCAAATCGTGTTCCAAGTCACTCCTGCACACCGAACAATGTAGGTCAAATCGTGTTCCAAGTCACTCCTGCACACCGAACAATGTAGGTCAAATCGTGTTCCATGTCACTCCTGCACACCGAACAATGTAGGTCAAATCGTGTTCCAAGTCACTCCTGCACACTGAACAATGTAGGTCAAATCGTGTTCCATTCACTCCTGCACACCAAACAATGTAGGTCAAATCGTGTTCCAAGTCACTCCTGCACACCGAAAATGTAGGTCAAATCGTGTTCCAAGTCACTCCTGCACACCGAACAATGCAGGTCAAATCGTGTTCAACAGGACACTGAAACTAATAAATAACGCTGACTTTGTGGCGAGCAGTAGTTGAGTCCTTGTTTTCGAAGTAGGAATCTTGGTGGCAAAATGCATCTCGTGGTTGGTATCATGAGCCATGCTTCTCGGTTTGTTTGTCAACGATAAAGAAGGAAAACTAAAGAAAGGTGTGGATTTAGCAGCTCGTCGGGAAGCACTATTATCGAACCTGATCGATATGCAAGCCAAGACTGACACTTTGAACGAAAGAGCAAAGCAGGTCGGTCTATTCATTTCGGAATCGAAAACGCAATCGCAATCTTTCGGTGT
>JAUYWV010088689.1:0-15273 GCA_032274565.1 Nematoplana nigrocapitula | reverse complement strand
ACGGATAAATATTAGTGTTTTATGCAACAGAATTTATTAGAACTAATATTTATCAGCAACTTACTAATAAATTATTAGCTAATAAAAGCTGAAGTTTTATGCAACAGACCCCTGGTCTATTTTGAAATCTCCAAGTAAAATAAAATCATTTTTAGTTTTCTCTACTAGTATAGTGATTTCCTTTTTAATGCTATTTATATTAACATAGGGATGCTTATATATTCCTCCTATAATCATCTCTTTAGAGTTAAGCATCAGTTCAATGAATACATATTCAATTCCAAGAGTTTGAATTGTTAGGTCTTTCCTATACTTTTTATAAATTCAACAACTCCTCCAAAGTCAGAATTCTCTGGTAGATCTAGATACATTGTATATCCAGGAAAGATGGTGTGGAAGTAAATATAATGCAGTTTTCTTGTTTCAGAGAGAATAACGAGGTAAAACTTTAGATTTAGAGTAGATAGGAAGCATATCAGTTCATCTTTATGCTTATTTAGGAAAAATAGATAAAACCCTTGTACTCCCAATATTTATGAATTTTACCACTTTTTCAGATGCTTTAAGGTATCCTTGGTAAGGGAATTTTTAATGACCAAACTGTCACTTAGTTTTGCTTTGATTAAGGCAACCTTTTTAAGATTTATCAGGGAAATTAAAAGTGGTCCAGTCATTGATTCATTCAATTTCATTTGGGTCTATTTGTGCATCGAGGAGAAGTTCTTTGTTGAAGCTGGTGGCCAATTGTTCTTTAGAGGGATGTATTTTGATCAGATCTTTAGGCCATTTTAAAACAGCTACTTCGGTGGCCTTCTCCTTTCCTTTGTTGTTGTTGGAAGAAATGGCCTCGATCCTTTTTTCGATCTTTTCATCCTTGAGTTTTAGTGATTTTAACATGTCATCTTTAAAAGCCAGGAGTTACTTTTTAAAAGTAGAGAAGTTCTCACGAATAGTATTCAAGTCAACTTTAGGCGGCATAATTAATGTATTTAATGGCATTTAATAAACTTTTATAAATTAATCAAACCATCTTGAATAATGCGCGCATGTTTTGTCATTTTGTGAATTAGAATAGAATAGAGTGGATTATGTATAACTTTAGCAGCAAATAAGCAGTAGATAAGCAGTGGATAAGCAGTAAATAGGCAACAAATGGGCACTAGGCAGTGAATGGACAAGAAATAGGCAAAAATGAGCAGTGGAATGTGGTAGGTAACTTAGATCCTTTTTTCTAGTTTACTCCAGAAAAACAAACTAAAAAACTAAACATGAAATGATAGATTTTACTTTACTAATATTTTCCTTTTTATTATATCAACATTGGTTACGTATAAATCAAAAGTTATTGATCTTTAAATTTTGATTTTTTGATGAATTTTGTCCTCCAATGGTAATTTATCATTGAGTTTGGCTCCTTAATCTTGCATTTTTGGCCAATTTTCAGAATATTTGAGAAATATTAATTTGTGCATAACTTAAGTTCTACTTAATCAAATTTGATGATTTAAACTTCTATATGTTACAATTAGTTAGCTCTATAAATCTATCATTTATAAAGAAAATTTGATGAAATAGACAAAAGCACGCAAAAGCATAATTTTTAAATTTCTGGATTTCTGTAAATTCACCTAAAGTTTAAATTTTAAATGCTTGGCGCTACCAGAATCTCTTAAAGCTATGTACCATTTAAATCAGGTTAAAATTTGGGTCAGAATAGTCTATAATATTAATCTGACAACTAAAAATATTTGTTTTTATTTTGAAAAAATCAATAATTCATTATTAATAATCAATAGTCCACTATCCAAATCTCTTCTCCAAAGTGTTAGATACAGTAAAACCTGCTTAATGCGCATACCTATGGGCTGTAATAAATTATGCGTATTCAGCAGGTCTGTAATAAGCGGTTTTTAGTTATATTGAAACTCTATTTAGGCGAATTCCATAATGTGATATAGCGAAGTGTGGCGGTCATTAACTGAAAGCTTTGCTTGACCAAAATGGCAAACTAGAGGTCTGCGTGCATCGCCAATAAATGACCGAAAGGGTAATACTATTGCTTACTGCAAACAATGAAAACCTATATATACTCTGAGAGGTACAAACATGAATATAATATGCAATTGATAAATAACCTCTCTGTGCCTTGGTGCCGGCTATCAAATTAAGGTGTAGTGAGTAGCCGCCAATGACGCACCCACACACGATACTGTCACACTCTTGCTGGCCTTGCCCACACACAGTGATGCAAATAGACAAGCCTGAGTTTACGCAGCAAACTCAAGTGTGTTATCTGCCCGTGTATGGGGGGCTTAAAAGCAGTTGATATGTGTACATACCATAGCTAGAGCTGGACTATAGGTGTGATGCACGCTCAGCGCGTATAATTAACACAACACAACAGACGGACAGGCAATAGTAGACAGGCACGTATTGTATGTACAGAGTTTCTACTGGACAACGATCTATAGCACACAAAATACTGTAGATTGTAATAGAAATAATTGGATATGCGTAATATCCATGTTTTCCTGTGTGTTTATCATTGGAATGGGACTGTAAAATGTGTATGTATAAGTGTTATGTGTATTAAGCGTTATATGTATTAAACGTGTTTATACTACACTATAAAGATAGGCAATATTTTGGTGATGTGAAAAGTATATGTAATAAGCATTTATTTGTATTAAGTGTGTGCATATTAAGTGGGTTCCACTGTATCTTAGTAGAAGTTCTGTACTTTATACTGTATACTGGGAATATAAAACACAAATGTATAGATTGCAAATAGGTTTCTATAGACAAGTTCCTTGAAAACAAAATATTGTAATTGTATGTAGGTATCTAGATTTGTAATTGTATACATAATGCTTTAGATTTTGTTAGTTGATCATGCAATCTCAACCAACTAAGGACTATTGTAGTTTTTATTTCTTAGCTGGTGGCTCCACCTCCTTGGTAACAATGGTATTTGCATGTTGTTTTATAACACTATCAAATATTAGGGTGATTCAACAGTTAAATTAACGTTTAAAATGTGTATTACAAATTTTATAAAAATATAAAATAACATTACATGAAAATTCTATCACTCCTCAAAATAAAAGCCACCATTTTGGATAGTTCTGAGCGATCTGTCAGCCACCTGTTTGATTCCTCAATGGTACCATTTATTGTTTGATTCCTTGACGGTACCATTCATTAGGCTTGGAAGAGAAAAAGTCTTTGCACCAAGATTCCGCATCCTCCTTCTTGAACTGTCTTCCACACTGGTAATGAGACATAGACTGGAACAGGTGGTAATCCGAAGGAGCAAGGTCAGTCGGACTGTATCTGGATGAGGGAGAAGCCAGAGAGCTCTTTGATTTTTTTCTTCATCTGATTCTCAGTATGTGGCTAGGCATCATTGTGCTGTAGTAATGCTTGCTTTCGGTTGATAAGAGCCAGATAGCGGGTGTGTAAAACCTGATATACACGTTGCAGATGTTCAGAATAAAGGACAGCGTTTATAGCCCGACCACTTGACACCATCTCAGAGTGCAGTACACCCTCAAAATTTTACCAAACGCACAACATAACCTTAACATCATGTTGTTTTTCTACAAACAAAAGTTTTTTCTGCCTGGTTCGGGCGCAACCATTGTTTTTTCTTGTTAGGATTGCACAGGTTTATCCACTTTTCGTCACCTGTAACAATTAAGCTCCAAAATTGACAGTTGTTTGGGTTGGCCAGAAGCTTTTGAAACACCTCTACTGTACTTTGAGCTTGGGAATCAGTTAGATCATGAGGGACTTCTTTCAGTAATATATACTTTGCATCAAGCTGGTGGAGGTGGCGAACAATGGTCAATTGGGAAAGTCCAAGCTCTCAACAACATGCACATACTCGCTTGAGGCTGTTGGTCCATTGCTTCAAACAGAGCTGCTTGACCCAGGATGGTGGGCCTCACACAGCGGTCCTCATCTTCAAGACTGTGTCACTAGGGCGGCCGTTCTTTTTGATAAATGAATTTTAAAGAAATCTGAACACACTGGGTGTGTTTTTTATGTACTTTTTAACAAGGAATTCAAATATAATCTTTGTTTTTAGATACGACTTGTTTTACCTACATCAATTTGCATTTGAAAACTACAAATTCGAGTGCTTTATAAAACTGAAAGATGCCGAGGAAACAATTTTAATTTGCCAAGCTAAATCAATTTTACTTATTTCCAAATAGCTTGTATACAACTACATTAACTTATACAAGGATACTACCAAACTTACTAAACTTATTAGTGATCGTTACACACACAGATTTGCTCAATTTAGAAATACATATAGGTTATAAAAGCGGACCATCTTAAAGTGTACAAAAATGATAGTGC
This sequence comes from Nematoplana nigrocapitula, assembly GCA_032274565.1. Lineage (NCBI taxonomy): Eukaryota > Metazoa > Platyhelminthes > Proseriata > Nematoplanidae > Nematoplana > Nematoplana nigrocapitula. Next base: position 10,905 of record JAUYWV010088689.1, on the reverse strand, counting down.
AATTACATCAAAGTGTTCGTTAACTATGTTATAAAGTACATGATTTTAATCCATTGGTTTGAACAGGTCCTGCTTTGGTTCGTTTTTACCCATCAATCTCCTGCTAGTCTCCTGGGCCCATATTCCTACATACCTTTTATCATGCGATTAGTACTTCGCTGAAGCCTCTGTAACCATTTTAATAACTCTTTCTACGTGCTATGCATGGCAGGGCTAGTCTGGCACATCCATTGGAGTGTTGATAAAAGTTTTCACTTTCGAGGTACTTCCGAGCAGGTAAGGGGTGGCACAGACACACCTTCTGACCAATCTATCAAGTCTACTATGCTGGACGAATCAGGTTTGATGTCGGGCGTTTTTCTATTCCTGACTGAGGAGTCCCCAAGATGAGAATCTGGTTCGCCCTCTCCTCTGATGGCAATGATTTTCTGTACTCCTTCAATCCTCTCACTTTTGTCTTCAGAACAGAGCAGTGTTTGTATAATTGCTTCACTGTGTGCATACCAGGCAGATCTTTTCACTGTTGGCATCACAATGTCTACCACCTCCTTTCTCTGAGACTTAAGACTGTTCAGTTGAAACAGAATGTGCCTTTGGCCCTTCAATCCATGCGTGTTTGACCTTCATGTTGAACCAACATGGATAGTACCACGTCGACAATAAATTGAACTAAGAACTGCAGAGTCTCCCGATGTTTACCTTGAAGCCCATGTTGTGATACCCAGAGCCGAAGAATTCTGTTTGCCGTGGTCAACCATCGACTATGATTGAGTGGCCCAATTTCCAACAAAGCCAACTTTGCAGGAAGAACTCCATCACGGATAGCACAGACGATTCTACAACCATAGTGCTGATCAGTTGACAGAATTTTGATGACGTCGTCAGACAGCTTGAAAATATAATAAAATGATTTTTCCAATAGGTAGCCTTAGTAATACAATTTTTTAAACATTATCAATTCCGAAAGATGTGGTGAATGACATTTCTGTAGATCTAACTCTGTTTCTTCATCATTACATTCAACAATCTCATAGCCTTACTGTAGAAGATCAAGTTTGTACACACATGGCAGATATCTATCTATAGTCACTGACTAACATGGTATTACCAAGAGGACTGTGAGTCTGCAATACATCTCAAAAAGCTTTGTATTGCATCAACAGCTAGTATATTGAGTAAGAGTGACTGACACAGAAATAATTTATCAAAAGAAAACAGCTGTCTTTTAAATATTGCAGACTTCCATGCTGTATAGCTGCAATTGCTGGATGCCATATTCCAATAATTACACCATCTGCCAATGAAAAGGTGTATGCCAACCTGTTTATATTTGCTCATATAACATTGCTAATTGTTAGAACATTAATTTCTTCTTGGAAAAATCCCATCAGATGCAGTTTGGAGGTCATTGTCTTATAAGGCAATATAAAAAATGACTTATTAGGTACATGTATAAAATCTAGCCAACTCCTCCTTTATTCTCTTATTGGCCACTAATTGGTTTAACCTAGTTATGAGGGAAGAATAAAATGGCCAAATTTATGTAAGTTATTGATGTCACTAAGAAAAGGAGTAGGCCTATAAATCATGATGTGTAAGTTAGTACACATATAGTTACTTTCATATCCATGTGCGAGAATGCTTATATTTTACCCAATTATTTCAACTATATGTCTACACATGTTCTATTTTCAGGAATGTTTAGATGAAATACAATAGAGAAAGTTGTTTAGATTTTATTCTGATAATGTAAAATGGTTGAGTGATTATTTTCTTGGGATGAATTAATCAAAACAAGGATGAGCTTTATCTAACAAGTAAAGACTGGAAGTTACTTTGAGATCTCTATCTAGATACTTTTTTTTTATTTGCCACCAGGGCAGAAATTTATAAGTAAATTTTATGGCACAAAAAATGAACAAAAAACAATGACAATAAGTAACAGGGTAAACATAAAAACACTACAATAGATAAATAACTAATCAAAAAAATAAAAATTTAACATAAAAAACATTAAACATAAAACAAACCCTCAAGCCTGGTTCACAATGCTCTGTAAACACAGTCCTGTGAAACCTAAATTACACTGATGTGTGCCTGTGTACACAAGTGTATTTACAGCTGTGTAAATTTGTTTCTAAAAATAGCACCCAGACGCACAGGCCTGTGTAAAAATTAGAAAAACTCTCTCTGTGTACACAGTGTTCTGCTATGTTTTGATTGGTCGCCGTCACTAGAATCATCATTGAATTCTGGCTGGAGAAGCAAAACAGCTGATATCTTGACCATTCTGGAGCAAAATACATGCCTGTGTACACAGAGCATTGTGAACTGGTTGATATATACCTCTGTAAAAATTACAGGTGTGTACACAGACCTAAAACACAGGCCTGTGTATAGAGAGCATTGTGAACTGGGCTTTAATGTAAAACAAGTATGTACTATAATGAAAACTCTTAAATTAAAAGCCCTTGAATGGCTATCTGATCCAGGATTTCAAGAATGTGTAGGATATGACATAGGAATACATTAAAGCACTACTATCAAAAACTTTCACTTCAACTTTTGAGCAAAATATTGAAAAATTGATGACTGGATAAAAAGCCCATTCACGCATAATTTTTTTCAGCAAATAAGATTTATTTGAACTCAATGCAATTTTTCTGTTTTCCATTCTGTTTCCATCAATTTTTTGTTTTGCCACTCATGCTTAAAAAGTTTTTTTGAAAGCTACATTAAAGTTCAAAAAATTAACAAAAGCTTGTTCCAGATTTTCAATTATATAGTTTGCAGCAGTAAATTTATTCTGCTTTATTTTAAGCAACTTACTTTTTCCAAAAGAACTAAATGTGAGACTGAAACTAGGAACTGATTTTTTGCATAATTTTATTTGAGATGTTTCTCCATCATTGAGCATGTATTCATTTTCCATAAAGCCCTGGTGTACTTCAAAAATATTTTTTTCATTGCCATTAAAATATTCAGGTATGTTGTAATTGGAAGCTATTTATTTTACATTAAACAATAAATTATTCTAATTTTAAAAATGCACAGAATGACCCTAGCTTTAGCTTAGGATTTAAGCTTTGACTTATTTAAATTAGTTAAAGTTTCCTTATTCATATCAAATTTAGCAAAGACTTGAGCTTACATATCAAAGCTTAGGACCTTTCGCTAAATAAACTAGCTTTAGATTGATACTTTGAGTTGACTTATTTTTATTCATACGCCTTTTAATGGCTAAGTAGTTTAATAGTTAGAAGAGCATACTATAGCACTAGTGTTTCTAATATTGTTTATTGTATAATTACTTAATAGTAAAATATTCTCGCAAAAAATAAAAAAATTTTGGTCAAGTAAAATAACATTTTTTTAGATAAATTATCTAGTTTTTACTTTTAGTACTAAAACATAGGATAGCTAACAAAATTTATAACTGAAGAGGGATAAAGGTTACATTTATATAAAATAAGCTTTGTAATAGTATCAAACATGTTTAGTTTTAATTTTATTTTAGTCTAGGTCAAACTTATACAGGGGAGAAACGCTAATATAATCTAATAATCTCATTAAAATTTTTTTTAAATTATTTTAAAGTTTTGAGAGATACGCTCCTTTTTAAGCAAAGGGAATCTGTATGTACGAAGATTTTAGGTAATCCATTCCACTGTAATAGCTGCCTGTGTGTTTAGTTATATAATTTGTCTTCCCTCGCCTGATAGAGTGCGGCTGAAAATGCTCTATAATCTGGCTAAGCGCAGAATATAACTTAGATATGTGCCACATGAGTACTTACTGAGTAAAGTCATATTGATTTACAAACAGAAGAATAAACCAAAAGGAAGGCATAGAATCTGAATGTGCTTAGAATATGTATTTTGAATGTATGTACTGTGCTGTTATTTTAGCCAACATAGATCCAATGTAATCTGTCAGGGCACCAGCTATCTATCTATTTAGCTATATAATTTCTCTTCTCTCCCTTGATACAGTATAGCTAAAAATGCTCTATAATTTGGCTAAGTGTAGATTATATCCTAAGTGTATGTCACAAGTTATTAGGATCTTGGAGACTATTATGAAAACTACACTGGTCGAGTGAAAATAAATACCTTAGTGTCAAAATTGGATACTTGGTTTGCTAATATGGAAAGACTCGACTGGGTGAAGCTATTTTAGTCAACAAACTTTGATATGTTAATGATAAGATACCTTCACTAATCATTAATATGAATTCCTTAGAGTGATATAAATTTTATAATACTAATCATATTGGTGATAAGGAGACTTCCCAAAATTAGCTATATGTACGATATATGAACACAGGCTTTTGAGATAGGCTTAGAGATGCCAAAGAAAAGAACCCGCTTCTATCCTGAGAAAAATGCATGAATTGGACCTATGTGATGCTGTTTCTGATATTTTGCATGCCTTGAAGGCTTTCCTTTTATTGCACTAACTAGTGTTTTAGTATGTTACGCCACTTAAAAATGTATTTGCGATCTATAATGAACCAAGACCAATAGAAGCATTTCATGTTTCTTAATACTCTCAGACATTCAGGGATGATATTATTGATCATTACACTACAATAAAAGAAGATAGATAAATATTGTTGTACAAAAACTAAGCATTATTTAATTCTATAAGTAGGTCAAGTTTTTGCATTTAGTTTTATATTTACAGTATGGATCAATGACAATACAATAGTCAATTACGGCTGTTTAATTTTATAGAAGTAAAATTCTTTTTCATTTAGAGAATGATCATTTTTTTGAAGAGTCTGTTAGATTACTCTAATTTTATATATCAGCTGCGCACCTGTACTTATAAATAAAGTATATATATATTGCGGACAGTTGGAGTATATCAGACGGTATATATATCGTCGGCCCGTACGCATACCATCCAGCCGGTTTGTGCAAGTTAAAACTGTCTGAATTATCCAGCCCGTACACATACCATCAGGCTGGTTTGATACATAGGGTCCTATTGTGAAACTTACTTCAACCGTCCAATCAGTATGTGTACTATCTGGCTGGTTTGATCCTAATAAATCATAGCTTATGGGAAGCATTCGGAAACTGATTCCTATTGGCTGATTATTAAACCAATAAAAGTTGGAGTTGCAACTGGAAAGGTCTCGTTGATATAATAAAACGAAGAGGAATTGAAATAACTTCTGAAGTTTTCTATATGTTTAACATTTCCATTAATTGATTAAATATTGTAACTATTATATTTTATATGTTCAAAACTTTTAGCGGAATGCAAATGATAATTTATTTAAATTTATGATGAAAAAAGACATAATTCTGATCATATTTTGCATTTAGGCTTACATAACTTGATCATATTTTTTTAAATTTTGCATCTTAGCGCAATTTCTTCTTCAACGAATAGGAGTTTTAAGTTTTGGGATATTACAAAATTTAGATCAAATAAATCTAATTAGAACTGTAAATGTTTTAGACTACCCTGATATAGTAATTTTTATATACTACTTCTTTGAATCATAGGAAATGGTGTGGTGTAGACATTCATTCAAATGGACACTACGAACCGATTGTCAACTCTCTCAATAGTTCTCAGTATTTTGATAAAGATGGTCATTTTTCTTAATATAGGCACCCATGCATGATACCAGAATTTAGAAAAAGAGGAATTTCCTAGGAGTAAGAAGTTTAAGATTAACCATGTAAGTTAACTTTGTGTTTATGTAATGTGCACTATATTTTTTATTATATGATTGCGACCTGTACTTTCTACTTTCTTTTAGTAGAAATTTAGTATTTACTATATAGATAACTCATCCAGTCATATATCTGCGATGACACTATCTGGTAGAGGGGGTGCCAATATAGAGTATAGGCCTTGAATTCTCCTCCTAAGGTTTAGCTCATTCTGCCACTGGGTGCAAATTTAATTGATTTTTGGGCTATCTACTCCCAGCGAATAGCAAGGTTTACAACACGCCTCACTGGTACTAGAATGTTAGTAGTGTGTCATATGTTTTCTTTCATGCAGCATAAACTTTTACAGGCAACGTAAGTGGATATCAGTCTGTGACTTGAAAACCTACTTATTTTCCAGCTTGTAATTAAACTGTGAACACCTTTTCTCCTTTTTGTACCCACTCCGAATGCATTTATGCAGATGATTGTGGATAAATATATTTATTATTATTATTATTATAGACTATAGTTATACTACCTGTGGGTTTAAGTAAGTTTTGCAATTTGTATCAAACTGGCTAGATGATAGTTGATACATATTGTCTGATATACTCAAACCATCCGTAATATATATATTGTTATTGATTGATAATTTTTTAGTAATTTACTAGTATTTCATATTTGGGATGTTAAATTACTAGAATACCTAGTCTTAGTGCTAGTCCTACTCCTAGACCTAGGCCACTTTGGTCTTGGATTTGGAAGAAACTACTGTTTTGGAGGACATGGCCTTTAAAAAATATTTGCTGTCCAAATAATACTCTTTTACTAACTGGAACCATCTAATTTTTTGCTCAAGTCAATAACTAATTTGTAATATTAATAACTAAATAAGCAGCCAAGTTGTTAAAGTCATAACACTAACAGTTCGAACAGTCTTCCAAAATTCCGTTTTACCCAATTTATTTTTATAGATATCCCTATTCTAATTTATATTTGTTAACGTAAATGACAAGTAATTCTGATAATTTATATGTCATCTTCCGACGAGTCAATGAAAACGTCCGATGGTGATGATAAATTTAAATAGACACAGCAAAAAAATGAACGTATTTTTCATATATATGTACTAAAATTTCATTTATCAATTATTAAATATATAAAATATAATGACTTTACCCCAACTGCATCTGCATCCGCCGAAATTTCTTTCATCGTAATCCATCAGAAAAACTTTACTTGAACCTTGAAATTTTAAATATTAATCCAAATATTATTTACATACTATAAAACAAAGTCACTTGGTTGCAAAAGAAGTGTCGTAGTTTTCGGGAGTCCATATTGATTCGGTCCTCCAGCCAGTGGCGGACTGGCCCATCGGGAGGTTGGGCAGTTTTCCCGAAGGGCCGCGGACACCTTTTGTGTCTTTTAGGGCCGCTTTGTCATAATTTCAAAAATATACATCCTCGTTTTTCATATAGAGAATTGTATTTATGATAGCACAGATGGTGCTACTATTACTATGACTGAACGGTTCAATGGGTTTACGACATAGCTGGAAAAGTCATCCCCAAACCATATACATATGTGGTGCCATGCTCATGTGTTAAACATTGTGATGACATATATGCTACTTCATCAACTATATATATATATACGTATCTTTTCATCGGTTTGGATTGTTGAATACACGGATTATAAACACCGCGATTTAGAAATCACAAGGATTTGTACAACGATATCACTCTACTTGATCATCAGTTTTTTAAAGTTATTGCTACAGGTTCGCTGTTTCAATAAATTACTGGTTTAAAGAAGATCCATATATATTGATGACCCAACATTTTCAGATTGTGGTATAGTTTGCGTGAATTTGTTTAGGAGCTACGGTCACTTACCAATCACTGGCCGAGGTTAATATATTCAGTTTTTTATAATGACAATATATGTGCAAAAAAACTGCAAGGAGTGTGTACCTTTGTGTTTTCAAGTTCTTTTACAGTATAACGTATATACGAAGTCCTACTATAATGCGTTTTTTGCTTATAATGTTTTGTTCGCTTTATCTGTTACCCTTCCTTGTGAAAGAAGGTTTTCCAAATTGAAAATTGTAAAAACGAAATTGCGAATGAGTTGACTAACTGAATAACATTTAGAAGTTTTCATGCTTATATAATAATAATTGTTATTATTTATTTCTATAGCGCATCAAGAGTTCTAAAGAACTGTCAGATGCGCTTAACAAACACTAGGCTACAGACGAAAGTAGAAAAAGCATGATGTAAAATTAAAAAATGAAAGTTTTTAACAGTGCATCAGATAAACCACCAAACTCTCACAGATATTATTTATTGCTCAGAAAAGCAAAGAGCTTGAACGCTTATAAGCGCTTACTTTTCATATTATAGCTATTTTTGCCTATGAATCGTTTAGTTTATACCTATAGTATATATGGGGTGTGTTTCCGTGTTATTGTGTTTGTAGGTAATGTAAAATGCAACTATTTTATTTTTATGTATAAATTTAATGTAAATTTTAATAGAATATAGAGTGAAGTGTGTGTGCTATGAGATCTTGAATCAACCAGTTTCCATTTTTTATCCATTTTGAAGAGGACTGCATGTGTTTTATTTTACGTAAATGATTTGTAAGGGCTTTACAAACAATTTAAGACAGCTGATTTTTATGACATTTAAACACATGAACCACTTTCTCAGTCTGCCTTAGAACCCTGTTAAGTGTTGATTGATATCACGACAATAAACACTGTAAGTGTTTTGAAGAATTGACTTGTTTTGTTTTGAATCGTAAAATAACTTTAGAGTAAATAAAATTTTGTTTGAAATAATGTACATATTAAATTTGATTAAGACTAAAATTACAAATGTTTTAAAATTTTGTATATGGGCCGCATAGATCAGGTTTCCCGAACCGTTTTTTTATCCCTGTCCGCCACTGCCTCCAGCTCAAACTTCACCTCAAAGTAGCCAGGCTTACGGTATCGAGAAGGAGCTGGTATACTCTTAGTCTTGCCAGGTCATGTTTTACGTAATTCTGCAACTTTGTATATAATTTCCACTGGGTTCAGTTGTCGTTTTCTGAGACGGAGAATGATTAATCCTGCATGTTGACTTTATATGCATTTTTGGCAATTGGAGTACAGACATGTTTGACTGCAATCCTTGTGGAAGTTGTTTGCGGCATCTCCAAAACCCATTCATTTGCAGACATTTGAATTGGGTTTATTAAATGAAACCTGTACGACGTATCGAGTAAATGATTTGAAATGACGACATGGCACAGATAACGTTAAGTGCTTTGGCGTGGGTAAAGTCATACCAACTCGATAACCAGCTTTAAACCTTTTATGCGTACATGACGGCTGGTCTGTAGGAGTAGTAATAGTTTGGCAGCCTCTAGACTAAGTAACGACCTAGCTTCCGTTGCAAAGGACACGGCATATGTAGATCATCAAATCAGAGCGTAACGTCATCAATCGATAACTGAGTCAGCCAATGAGAGATCGCCACGTCATAAGTAGGTCAAGATCATGATTTACCTCAAGGGGAACCTCCATTTGACCCGTCCACGCATAACGGCATGGGAATTCTTATGTATGTCGGACAATAAGAATGCAGTACTTTATAAGTAGATCGAGGTCATGTATAACTATGATGTCAGACCCCCTTGACCATCCCACACAATCTAAAAAGTAGTCAAGGTTATTAACGTCAGACGCACCCTTTCACACGCCAAAGTTTTGATTTTGCACACAAAATGTGAATCTCCCGCCAAAATTTCACGCTTATTTTTACGCTTTATATATCATATGGAGTCGTGTATGGTATCGTTGGAAAATTCTTGACGATTGACGAGCCGCAGAAATACAAACAGGACACTTAAATTTTGGGAAGCCATGCATCCATGTTATCGCTTTCCGAGGATACTTTAAATTGTATATATACATGATTCATTAAAGTATTTGTACTGACGGGAAATATTCAATGAAGACTAACGCTAATTATGCTTTGCATTTCAGGGTTTAGAAATATTGTTTGACTAAGAAGAGGAAAAGGTAAATTTTAAATAAAACATCTGATAAACTTTTCCAAAGAACATCACAGGCATAGAGTAAATTACTATAAGTATATTTTTTATTCTGCAAACTCTACAATAATCAGTAGACGACTATATAACCAGTTGATTGTCACAGTATGTAATACAAGCATCCGCATGTGGACTCACACAGTAAATAAGCAAGTAGATAAAAGGAGATTTCCGACTATAACGTTCAAACCACAGTTACAGTATATATTATTAGGCAGAAGTTTCTTCTTGATTTGTATTGTCCTGTGTCTGGAACGCCTCATTGTGTGTAACGGCCCATTCTTGGACTTGGCCAGATCCCAAGATTAGGAAGAATATTGTACCGATCCCGTACATAACAGCGCAGATATAGAAGACAATCTGCCACTCGGTTCGCAGTTGCTAAAGCGAAGTACAAATACAGTAGGTATTGCTAATATGCATTTGCAATGCGGAAAAAGTCGGTGAGAAAAATAAACACGCAAAGCAACTATACGTGTTCAGACTGAGCATAAGTGTTCAAATTAGAACTGAACAGTAGACAGAAAACTCACATAATCTACTTTGTATTCCCATTTTGTCATAAATTGAAATTCTAACGTAATTAAATCCGCTTTAAAATTTCACAATGTTTAAATTGTAGTAAAAGGTCTTTACGCATATGACATACAGTATATACAGTTTAATGAGCTTCAGATTATAAGGCTCTACCCATGGGGATTTGAGGCAAGTAGAAATCTGATACACATACTGTAATTCAAAATAGTATATACCGTACCACAGTTGAGGGACTGATCTCCTGATTAGATAAACAATATACTGTATAATGAACAGACATGACTGGAAATAAATTATAATAGATCAACTGCACATCAGTTGTCTACATTCTTCACATTTTCGTCGCACCTTCTCATACTAATAACATACCGAATAGTATGTACATACATCAGTAGTAGTATACTATACCTACACTCTGGGCCAGTGCGTCACCCCCCTCCCAAACGCACGAACACGTTTCCGACCGATGAGTCATCGCCCCCAGCCCATATAAGCAGGCAAGAGACGACACTGAGATCAGTTACCGCTTGGCTACCAGAGAAGACGGACCTCCTTTGCTCAACTGTGCTCTACTTGGCCAACTTTG
>JAUYWV010088678.1:0-15273 GCA_032274565.1 Nematoplana nigrocapitula | reverse complement strand
GCCTTTGTTTTGGATGGCTGTAGTTTAAATTTTAAGTGAAAACAACTGCATCTAAACTTAGATGTGTCTAGACAAAAATTCTTTGATTTGCCGCCGCTCAAATTTCATTCACTGCCTGTCACTTATTTTCTGCATATGCAGTATATAAAAAGTCGACAAAGCTAGTTTGAAAAAATAGGTGAGAGCAAAATGAATGAACTTTGACCAAATTGAATGGACTTTTCTCTTGGCGCGCCGGCATTGACCAATTTAAATGGACAATTTTTTCTGCGAGGGTACCGTGACCAAATTAAATGGACAATTTCAGCGTAGGCTGTCTCAGCAACCAAATTAAATGGAATTATGACGAAATTAAATGTAAAAAGGTATATTATCGTGTTATCTATATTGTACTATGTATCTCTTACTACTATATATTTCTGTACTCATTGAAACGATAGGTAAAGTGAACGATTGTTTTACAAACACAAATATTATTATGTATAAACAATAGTGATATCAGGTACTTTAATAATGTCACGAAACCAAATTTGTAAAGCTTCGTCTACATTTCGATGCTTTAATTATATTGCTGTCTCGAGTCTGACCAAGTACGAATTTGGATGATTCTCGCTTTGTTCAAACCTTTATTTTTAGCAAATTAGATGTTTGCATTTTACATTAAAGTGTATATTTTTCATTTTGGATTAGTTTCATCGTAATCCAGGATGTCATTATTTTCCTTCCACGTCTGTTTGAAGCTGACATGGCATAACATGCAGATAAATATTGTGACAACACAAGTGCAGACAGGTGAATAATGATTGACTGCACCGAATAATGGCAAAAGTTAGCTGCACAGTGAAAAGTGTGGATAGGCAAATCAATATCTGATTGAAATTTTTCCAGCTAGATAGCTAAATTACTTTGTATATAGCATATGAGCGGGTCAAGGAAATTAAGCGAATGAAGCAAAATTTCTAGTTAAACGAGATGGTTAGTATTATAAAGATAGGCAAAAGTGGACCAAAACATTTTTTCAATTTAAGCGAAAATCTGAGTTGGACGAGGTCGTCTGTATCAACAGTATATTTTCGTGTTTGGAAAAAATTTTATTTGATCTTTTAGGTGCGTGCTGGTTTGCCTTCAGTCAACCTGAATGGTGTGGTTGTATCAAACGGTCTGACAACTGCACAGACTCAAAACAAAGCCTCCTCTGGAGAAGAGGTACCGACGTCACTTATACTCACTTGTCGGCAGCAGTACAGTCTCCCCGAGGACGGAATCGTTTATTGTAACTTCAATCAACTATATAAAATTGATCCGAGTACTCTGCGTATGTGGGTAGACATCCTCAACCAGGTCCCCAATTCTGTGATTTGGCTGCTACGCTTTCCAGCCGTTGGAGAACACAATCTGTTAGCTGCTGCAGCTGAGATGGGCCTCGAAAATACACACCGAATTATTTTCAGCAATGTGGCCCCAAAAGAGGAACATGTCAGACGTGGGCAAGTAAGTTAATAGATATAAAATATTCTATTATAGTTGATTATCACTTAGTCATCTTATTGGAAGACTTCTGGAATTTATAGTTCAAATGAAACCCACTTTTTTGCAAGAGTTTGTGGTTGTGCTGCATCTTTATTGCAAGAGTTAGTGGTTGTGCTGCATCTTTATTGCAAGTCTTAATGGTTGTGCTGCATCTTTACTTGTCTCTAATTCAGATTTATATGAACTAATGTTTTAACTTTGGGGTGACCATAGCTGTTCTGAAGCACACTTAAACTAGATGGCAGCCGTGTTTAAATTTATCTTTCAAACTCAATTTATTTTTTCTTTAACCATGATTTTTGCATTGTTAGTATTTGGTTAATAAATTTACATACGGAAACCCCTTGTTTCTTAGGTTAGAAACTCTTGATGTTTTTTTATAAAGGTGAATTCTCCATAGACATATTTGTCTTCGGTCAATTTCATATTAGGCGTCGTGACTAAGAACTACAGGAAGCTGACGTGTTGGTTCAATAAACTAATTAACACATCAAGGAGCGATTTTATTAATCTAGCTAAGGCATTCGGAGTCATTGTGTACAAAGCCAAGTTTAAATGTTTAAATTTGCTTACACGCTTATGCTCTGGCGTCTAACTAAATTGGAACAGCGTCAACTCGTTGAAGATCGAGAAAACTTAATATTTGTGTCAGGCACATTTCTTCTTTAAATAGTATATAACCTAACCATTTTAGGTAGCTGACGTTTGCTTGGACACACCACTGTGTAACGGACACACAACCGGAATGGACGTTATTTGGGCAGGCTGTCCAGTCGTGACGCAACCTGCAGAAACACTTGCCAGTCGAGTAGCGGCTAGTCAGCTGAACACCCTTGGCTGTCCAGAACTTGTGGCTAATTCTTCCGAGGACTACGTCCGAATCGCTGTACGATTGGGAACTGACAGGGAATACATGCGTTACATAAGGGCCAAGGTAAGGATACGGCTGAACTAGTTTGAGAGCCAACGTACTTGTTGTTTTTTCTTGCCCCCTTGGCTCGTGAGGAATTGAGCAACTTGGACCGGGTTGGGTGAGTGCGGCAGTTGAATATGTGTGTGGTCTCATGGGGTGTGCAGCCGCAAGCTGGGCATGTATCTGGTGTTGTGTTGTTCTTGAAATATTGGTGGTGGTTGAGGCGAAGGTTGAGGTGCGGTGTTGAGTACTGGGTTGAGTGTTAGTGTTTGAATTGTGTCGTTGACATTTTTTGTATGTATATCTTTTATGGTTTGTTTGTAGGTGGTGTCGTCGATGTATGTGGTGTTCTGTCTGATATGGTGGGCGATGTGGTTTCTGTATTTTGTGATGATGTTTGGTTTGAGGGGGCGCCTGGGGTGTGTGTATTCTCGTGTTGTGAGGTGTTTGTGGTTTGGATGTGATGTTTTGTGCATTTTAGCAAGTGCTTGTGTGGTATTTGTAAAGCATTTGCGTGATTTAAATTCTATTTTGCTTATCGTCTTTGTTTGGATCTACTTTAGTGCTCTAGTGATGTACTGTATTCCTAAACGTATCTCCCTAAATAAAAAAAGCTTTACGACATGATATAATATTTTCGGAACTATTATCATTGAATTTCAATGTTTAAAGTCCAAAGAAGAAAAAACACTGGTTCGGAACGCAGCTTCCTTGATCCGAAAAATTAAAAACAAAACCGAAATTAATAAACAAAAGCCACCTGAACTAAAGATCTAGATCTGGCAAAAAGCGGTACATCAGTACCTTTTAACTCAGTGAAAAGGCGAAGCCGATCATTCAGAGGTCCCTTTTTTAATAATGGCATAACGAACGGTGCAGCTCTTTCTTGTTTGACACTTTATGACCGATATTTGTTGATGTAACTAAGTTACACTGTTTAGGTAAACAGCCACCAGTAGCATCGCACAAACTCCAATATATTTACCTGCACCACAGTAGGAGATCCGGACCACATCGGCGTTGTGCCCTGCGTTGGGCCAGATAAACCAGCACCAATGGGCTTCTTTGTTGTCTAAAACAATGCCAAAACAAATGTTTAAGAAAAAATATGGTTATGCAAACTGCAATCGTAATAAGACTACTTGAATTTAATAAGATATTTTATTATAACAATATTGGTAGAATTATAATTTCCAGTGAGATTAGCAATAAGCAACTGTCTAGAGTAGGACTGGCACAATTGAAAAGAGTAAATATTGAAAAATCATTTGAAAACATATAAATATCGGATGGTGCACATATACGGAAAAAATAAAAGTCCCTCATTGAAGATCTCTACAATAAACAACAGAAACCTACAACGGACCACTTAGTAAGCTCAGAGGCAACTTTAGGCTTAACAATTCGAAAACTTACAGAAATTTGTAACGATATGTACATTGTATATGGCAGGGAAATGGTCAAACACTTCTACAAAACAACAGTGATACCACTAAATAAGAAACGTAATGCAAAAGAATGCAGTGATCATCGTACCATGAGTCTAATATCCCACACATATAAAATAGTATTACGAATCCTGACCAGAAGAATATATAAGACAAATGAATATACTACATAGAAGAAATCAATTTGGTTTCAAGAAGGGTTGTGGTACGAGGGAAGCAAGAACACTTAGAGAAAGATGTCTCGAATTTGATAATCATCTATACATAGACTTTGAGAAAGCGTTCGACAGAGTACACTGAAAAATATTAATGGAGACACTCAAACTTATCGGGATAGACGACTATCTAAGATCAAACTGTTACCATAAGGAAGGAAAATGAAGAAGCAGAACCAAAATGTCTTCTATCCCCACTATTATTCTCAATACATACAAGAAGAATGATGATTGAAGCACTGGATCATATAGAAGAAGGAATAAAAGTAGGGGGTGAACTCATCAAAGATGATCAATCACTATTGGACAACGTGAATAGCAAAGCTGCAAAATACAATATGAAAATAAATATAAAGAAAACAAAAATAATGTGGATCTCGAAATCGGGAAATGATAGGATGACCATACAATTGGAAAATAATGAATTAGAACAAGTGAAAAGCTTCAAATACCTAGGCGCAATTATCACATCGGATGGTAGACGCTATGAGGAAATAAGCACAATAATTGCCATGGCTAAGCAAGCCTTTACTAAACGTAGAAAATAAGAAGAAGTGTCAAATCAATAATACGGAGTGTAGCCCTTTATGGATCAGAAGCATGGTCACACCAAGAAAGTGATCAGAGAAAAGTAGAAGCATTCAAAATATGGATATAAAGACGAATGCAGAGAATATCATGGCAGGATCGCAAACCAACAAAGACTTATTAGTAGAGATAAAAGAAAGACGTAATTTTCTTCGGACTATATTGAAAAGGAAGAAGATCCGGATAGGTCACATCTTAAGAAAGATAACCTAATGAAAACAATCATCCAAGGACGATTTCGTGGAAAACGTGGACGAGGAAAGCCAAGAAAAGGCATGCTAACTGATGCATGCTAAATACAGATTCATATAATAATCTAAAAGATAAAACAAAAAATCGAACGGAGTGAAGAAAATGGATGCCATAAACGTGAACCTGCTTGACAAAAGCAGAAGACTTTATAGATAGACAAATGTAGGAGATATGCACATTCAGTCCAAGTACACACTGACAATTAAAACAAACTATTATTCCTTACCATACTGTTATTTTCAGAGCATAAGAACGTTTTTTAAACCCACCTGTTGGTTCTGCGACCATCTAGTCTGAGATGGCGAAGAAGACGATAGACTGCCAGCGAGAGATGCCAGGGAGGAATCAAGAAGGTCCAGAGCATTTTTTGTGTTGGTCGTTTGTGCTGCTGAACCCCGAGGAATATTGAGCGGCGCAGTAGTTGGCTGATTCGTCTTAGTGGCTTGGAGCAGGTTGCCAAGTGCGTCCAGACCTGCCAACAGACATGATGTAAAGATATGCAACACGACTGGTTAGTGGCCTCGAGGACGCATCGGTCTAATGACATCATGAAGACAAATCAATATTCACTGAGATACTGTATGTTGAATCTTTGAAAAATTCAAAATCTACTCGTACATATAGAAGATTGAAAATACTAGATTTTGTTATTTAAACAGAAACTGTTTTCGGCAAATTAGTAGTAATAAAAACTACCTGATTTTCCTCATTGTGTGAATTACCATTACAAATGTTACTCCGTGTACTTCCTCAGTGAGTTTCTGGCGTCGTGAAATAATAAGATGCCACTTTTTAAAACTGTAATAAAATAATATTTTTTCTCCCTACTAGTCGGAGAGCAAACATATTTTCTCACTAGGCTGATATTCAAGTCACTTGAAGTGGTTTAGAGGTCAACAAAATTCATATTTTAGAGAGTAGCGTTAAAAACAGTTTTATGGTGTTTGAATGTAACTATGTAATCAGGCCTATACCACCTAACATCTGAGCAAACTTGTTGGATTATAGCAGCAAGAACATATACGATCATTGATATCACCGCATTCCGATATGATTTAGAAACGAAAATGAAGGATATAGCATCAAGTGCAATTGTTTTCTTACAGTCGTCTAAGTCAATGAAAAACGAATACAGATTTCGAGTGTTTAGTTGTGAAAAAGGGTTTTGTAATGATTGCGTTATTATTATGATCTACAGTAAATAAATGCACTAGTGCCTCATACTACATTATTTTAGCCGCTTATGTTGTGAAATAAAACGTTTGTGTGATTCAACAACCATATTTTTCAAAACTATCGCCATTTTCGCGTCGATTATACAATTATACTGACATTTCCTTAGAGCTTTTCAGTAAACTGACCGTCGGGAGTAGTATACTGTATGTTTATGCCTCTGTGTGTCCCCCAAAAATCAGAGTGAAATAGATCAAGGTCACGGAAATTACCCGGGGAACCCTTCCCCCTCACGCAAATTTTAATTTTGAATTTAATATTGCATTTAACGCCAAATCCTACGCAAGGATGACGGGTATTAATTGATCGGCATTGCAGAGAGAAATCTATTGGTGTAGTCAAATTCGAATCCGATCTTGTATGAACTCGATTGTAGTATCATTTAATTGGGCTAATTAAAACACTTCGAATACCGTTGAAATCATTTAAAATGGATTCATATAAGAATCTAAAACAAAAAGCAGAAAATCGGACGGAGTCGAGAAAATGGATGCCATAAAACGTGAACCTGCTTGACATAGCAGAACACTCGATATATAGAATTCGAAAGATTCTTGACAAAACATGCCTTATGTTTGAAGACATTTGGCACAAAATGTCAGTCAACACTCACCTGGAGGTGGTTTTGGAGGATTCGCAGGCTGCTGCCAACCTGATCCGCCCATCAAAGGATCCAAATTAAAGATGTCGTCCAGGCCTAACACAGAGAAAATTAAAATTATCTCATCATAATTATTATAGACACCGTAATTAATACCTATTGTGTTTAATCACTATCACTCTGAAATGTTTTATTCTATTGATAATAATGGATACTTCGATGACATCCATCCTGGTGCAAGTGGTTATGACTATTCCATTGGACGCTATGATATTGAAATAAAAGTTATCATGCTTTGGACATGTGTTGAGAGGAGAGGGTCTAGAGAAGACGATTATGCTAGGCATGGGAGAAGGAAATAGAAGAAGAGGCAAACGAAGGACAAGATGGCTGGATGAAGTAAATGGCGAAACGGGGCTCAGTCTCAACAATTTACGAACGGTGGCGAGGAATCGGGGAGAGTGGGGGAGACTGGTCATGGATGTCGCCATAGGTCGTGCGCGACCTGACGGGACAAGGTAACTTCAATGACGAAATAATTACAATGGAGAAAAACTTCTAAAAGTTGTCGCTCTTTAAACTATTGACGTCTCAATGCATTTTATTACATTTTGTATTAATGGATTTGTCATACATAAATGAAATTAGGTATATTTTTACTTGTTCTTTCTAAGAGGTAGCAGTTTTTCTGTCAATCATGACACAGCACGAAGCAGTTTTAATTTGAATGGAAATAATATATCGATCCCAAATTTTGCAGGTGGAATATTACATGAAGCACTCAATTTCTCAATACTGATAATTCTAAGGTCTATTAGAAAAAAAGAAAATTTCTAGAAACAAGAAAAATACATTTCTTTCTACCAGAGTGTACAGTATATTATGTAAATTATAACACCAAAAGTATTTATCAGTGACATTACTTCGCTTTTCTAATAAGCATAACTGCATTTTAACTGATGAGTCGGCAAACAATCTTACCAGAAGACGGACTGGATTTCGGTAGCTCTGTAGCAGCAGGTTTAGGCGCTGGGGATATATCCGATTTAACCTGAATAGGAGTTACCAGTGGTACATCACTGGGACCACCTAGAAAGTCGAGGCCAAATACATCCTCCAGGTTCGTAGCTACAACAAATAAAGACGACTTATTGAACAAAATAATTGTACTTTTTGCATACAACGTACATTTATAGAATACAGTGTCCGACGGATACAGACTGGTTAAGTTCAAAACATTTTTGAGTGCTAATTATTAAAATTACAACAGAAAATACAAGCAGGATTGTCACCAGCTTGTTATTTTTTATCTTGTCATTTATTTCAGACAGAAGACGATAATTTTGTCGATTATCTAGTTCATTTTTGTTTGACCATTCTGGCTTGCGGCGCAGAGAGGTCGGGGGAGGGTGTCGGAGAGTAATCTGAGCATAGTTCATTCGCACGGTCAAAATCTAGTTCATTGTTGGTTCTGTAGTGTAAGCGTGAGAAAGTGAACTGAACTTGGTTCGTTTGCTCGATGACGTAAAGGAGTTCATTTTTTAATTGTCATACATTGGTGAGACGCGAAGGAGACATGTTGTGTCAGAGAGCGGTCCGTTTGTTTTGATTTTGTGAGTAAGGTTTCTGGTGTCCAGGGGCAAGAATCCGTCTGTGAACTGTATTTTTTGTTGAGACACAGCGTAGGTTATATACATGTGGCCAGACCCTGATTCGGAAATGGTCTACCGGCACAAATTCCATCTTGGTTTGATTAGGACGGACAACACTTCCAAGTGTGGTTTGGCGGAAAACTTGGTTCGATTCGCACGGACAGTACTCCCGAGTGTGGTTTGGTGGTAAACTTGGTTCGACACAGACGGACAATATTCTTGAGTGTTGGGTTAGTGGCAAATTTGTGTGTGTGCCAGTATATTTCTTTTCGCTCTGATTTTTTACTTGTAGCACCAGTGTTTTCCTCTTTGTACCAGTCATATTTTTTAGCTTTCTGATCTGTGTTTTTTAAGGGAACCTGTTCAAACCTTTTCGCATTAAAATTTTATCTAGTCGTTACTACTTTTTCCTAGTCATTACACTGGGTCACATACCAATCGGGCTGTATGTAGTCTTTCTGATCGTGACAAGGATATTGGGCTGCTTAGATAAACAGCAATATGTAACATTAGATTAACTACTACATAATATATTTAAACCCGAAAGCAGTGATTAGGTCATCATTAGCTGTTTATTTCCTCACAATCATGTTCTAATTAAAATGGCACAGTTACGCATCTCCAAACAGTAAATAATGTCATTCCCTTTCTTCCCTTAAAGTACAAATGAATCAGTCTGGTAGTGAATTTACTGCAGTTATATTGTATAGAAAACGATCTCTAAATGGCTTGCATATCATTTCTGACAGTTTATTACAGTTCACAATTTTTAAGCATAATATTATGAATTATTGGCACGAATAAATACTTTTTCATATAATCATAATAATATGCGTTGCAAATTAAAGGCTAATACCCTTAATCAATTTCAAAATAGTGACGTCAATGACCTCGACATACTTCAATCTCATTGGTCCATGCAGTAATGACCTTGACCTACTTAAATCTGATCGGCTCTCCCGTTGCTAAGGTAAACTAGGTCGTTGCCTGGGCTAGATACGATCAAACCCCTTGAGAGTTGGTATGCTTGAAAAGTCAAAGTGAGTTAATACCGGCAATTCTTATTGTATCTACTATGAATAGAGTCGATAGACCAATAGCCTCATATTGTCGATTGACAGATTTTTCTATATAATTGCAATGATTTTGCAGATGTATCTGAATGTAAAGAATTGTCCATCTAATTGTAACCAATCCCAGTCATTACCTGCACCAGACGCCTGTGCCGTATTTGCAGGCTGAGCTGTCGAGGGGGAGGCGAGAAGATTTCCGGTAGCTGGGGTGGGCACGTTGCTGGTTACTGGGAGACTGCTCGGGCTGCTCAAGTCAGTAGGTTGAGCTGCAAGAGTTGCGGTCGACTGGTGTGCCGCTGGTATGGGACTTGGTACACGTTGTACAGCCGAGGCACTAGTTGCACCCGAAGCAGATTCTTCAGATGGCTGAGCAGCATAACTGGGGTCGTTTGCCTCTGAGCCGTTGTCACCCGCGCCTAAGGTACAAAAGCACATGGTGAAATGGCTATTGCAAAAGAAAACAAACTCAAGCAAGAAAAGATTTTGTAAATGAACACTCCGTTTTCCTTTAGGGAGTTTATTAAAAACAATTTTACTTGGACCCACGTTTTGCTATGAAGCGGAATCTATCCCAGTGTTAAAGGAGTGGTCGGTCCGACGTCGGTGTGATGGTGGCATGTCGGGATTAGGTCGGCATGCAAATATATCATATATATGGTGTACGCTTCTCATTTTATAATATAAATCACTTTTCCGACTTAAATTGACCAACGAAAGGCAAATTATACGCTGCCGAATTTAGGTCGGCATGCCGACCAATAGTCGTTTTTAGGTCGGCATGCCGACCAATGGTCGATATATAAAATTAAGTTGACATGCCGACTCATTGCGGAAAGCAGGTTTGCAAGCCTCTATGGGGCGATTTTGGCTAACATGACTTGCTACAGACGTATTGAAGTACGGCAGAAGTTGGCTCAAAGCATTAATATATTAGATTAGTAGTTATAACAATACTTATTCTATAATCGCAGGTTTTCCTTCAATTATTACCACACTGCAGCCATAATATTGCATTGCTTATGTGTAATGAACTTAGAGTAGGGCGTTTTCATGAATGCAATGTAATTCCAGATTATTTTCTATTTAACTACATGGATATTGACAGTTGTTAGGATATAATGAGTGCTGCAAGTTCTGAACTTGATTTATAAAGATATATTTGCAAATTTAATTTACAAGTCAAGACAAGACAATACAATTTGCGTTCTAGGCTAGCGTTTGATACGGACACCCAGTAAGCACCACCTACAGGGACTACTCAAACAGACCGGATCCTACCGCATCGACCACTAAGGACAAATACGGAGTCATCAAACGGAACATACATACCACAGCGACCTGGTCGCACTGGGGAGGAGTCTGTTGGTAGTCCCTGGTGGTCTTCAAGCTTCTTGGTCAAACATTTAATGGTATAGGTCTACCAAGTATTTTTGAATACTTAGTCTTCTTTATTCTGTCTAATTCAAGAATCTCCCTTTTTTATACGTTTTCCCCTTTATGATGTATTTTTTAAATTGTTTTACGCACGTTAATTTACTTTCGATAATCAAAAAGAAAACGTGTGTTAGCTACATTTATTAAAATAGAAAGAACATCCATTGGATATTATGTTTACCGCAAGACTTAAGAAAAACGATCCAAGTCGGAGCTTAGTGGAATTTATTCAAGAATTACGGGTAATTTTTTGTTGTTTAGCGTAAAAGGTGTATGTGAGAAACACAACTTGTAACACCATATAGTACTTTGCTTTTTATGTGAATGTCTCAATGGTTTGTGTAAATGCTGGGCAGTTAGCTTTGTTGTACTTTGTGTTTTCTAATTAAACATTGACAATCATATGTAGGTAATTTATTAAGCATTTATAACTCTACATATTTGTTGTCAGATGGACATGCCGCATGGTTTCTGACTCTGTGAGTTCCTTTGACTTTGTAAATACAGGATGGAGTATATTATATTACTAGCATTAAAATGTAGTATGCAATCATGAGAGGGATACAGTGCAACACTGAGAAACCATGTGGGGCTCATGGCATGTGATGTAGCAAATATTTTGCATCAAATTCATTTACTTTTAAGTCTACATATTATATATATGGTGCCGGCAAACAGTTTAGGCTTTAGCAACTAAAATATTGCTATGCTGGCATGGCAATTAGTTTTATAATGTACATCCATAAACTAATTTATAAACTTTTCTGTGAAGATTAAGAAAGTAATTGCGCTTTTACTTCGTCATCTGTAAATTCTTTACTAATTTTAATATCTAAAATAATCTGTATAGTAATTTAACTCTATTCTAATGGAAGGAAACCTAAATGTCACCAAAAGATTTTATTTTTATTTTTTTATATATATATTTGATTATAATACTATAGTCTATATTAAAAAAACACTGTACAAAAGAATACTTTAATTCTGAATTAAAGCATTCTTTTTTACAGTGGGTTTTTTCTATATTCAATCCTAAGAAGGTTACTTTCTGCTTGTCAACAATACTATATTATTTAGTACAAAGATAATATCTATAAAATTAAATATAATATTATATTAGCCATTAGGCTAAATAATATAGTATTATAATCTGGCGGAGGTATAGAATTGCATCCCAAATTCAAGCATAAAGGCCATTGCCATTGGGTATTTGACAAAATTTAACCTCACACTGGTCAGCTTGTTGAAGTCTCCAATAGAACTGCCAATGGCACTGACAGTGACACCGATCATCATATAATGGATCCTCCCAAGAACATGTGTCCTTTTAAATGGTTGGCATGATTATGGTAATCTTGCGAATATCGCTGGTGGTATATTTTAGCATGATGTAATTGTTCATCAGGAACACTTTGTTGATCCCCAAGACCCCGAGATTCACACACAGAATATCAAAAGCGTGAGGTTGAGAGCAAAAAAAGGTTGAAATGACAATGTAGCACATTGTGTTAACTATTCCTCAGGAATAATTCCTGTCTTATCTCCATGAGTTTGTTTGGAAAAATCAAGTGCATGACAACTTTTTTAGTAATTTTATTTTTGCTTTAAATATAATAAGTTTTCCTTTCTAATTTATTTCTTGCCTATATTGCTGCTGTATGTATTTCTTATCCTTTAAAAATTAATTTGTAATTTCATTATGTTGTCGTTGATATAATCATATTATTTGAAAACAAACATTTTTTTGAATTTGGGTTGGGACGCTATTCTATATGTCCGCCGGTTTGGAGATAGAAAAGTATGACTATATATTGTGCATTATATGACTCTATTACTATTAGTTTGCTTGAATGCCAAACTGAGACTATTTTTCAATCATCATGTCCATACCAAAACTTTATCAGAGTTTAATTGATGCAATAAAATAATAAAAAGGTCGTAATTGAATGAGGAATTTAGCTTCCTTTTTATAGATAATACATAGAACCACTAAGTAAAAATAAATGTATTTATTGTTCTAACGTTTCGGTTATCACTGTAATCATAATCATAGACGCCAAAAAAGTCGTAATATAAATAAAAGTAAATAATAACTTAAGTCTTAACTAACATATACTGATAGCTTTCAGAAATAATAATTAGTCAAATAACATTATTCCTCAGTTGAAGCAATATATAATTAATATATAAAATACCATACATCCATAGTCACTTCAATTAAAATAGCAAACTGCAATTTACCAACTGCCAAGTGCCAATCAATATAGGTTGGTAAATAGGTGGTAAACAGATGGCAAAAGGAAGTTGGTAAATAGGTGGTTACTCGTTACTAACATTGGTCTTACTATAAGTATGATTTACTAACTCTTTATTTGATCACCAACTTAAGTTGGCAAATAGGTGGTTAATTGGTGGCATTTTAAAAGGGTAGGGTTAAATGAAGTTATAATACTTTGTATGCGAAAACGATGATGATATACAGTGCGAGTCAAAAGTCTCCATACAATTATCGATTACCTCTCCCTATATTTGCTGTAAGTGTAACTGTAATTTCCTGCTTTGAATTGTATCTGTCTGCATACATATTCTGCTATCTATTGATTATGATTAATTATTTATATGGAGACTTTTGACTCACTCTGTATATTTTCATAAACATTAATTTTTGTGTAAAAGTAAAAATAATAAAAGGTCAATCACCAGAGGTCATTATTGTTCAACCAGTAATGTATACAAATTTCTAATTTAGCGCCAATTATTCTGCCGGAATTATAACTTCAAGGTGGCGCCGTTTTTTATATAAATGTAATTTGAAAATACTTCGTTGTTTTACCCAAAATAGAATCAAATTACATAATATATACCTATACTCGATCTATAAAATATATTAAAAGGGCCACGTCGTGGGTGTTATGATATGTTCCACGAAGGCTAAATTATTTATTTTTCAAAATAGTTCGAAAGTGAAATTTGAGGCTTATATCATAGTTATGGATAATCTAATAATTTGTAGTGTGAACAAATATTTTTGTGGTTGAAAAACATATATTTAGATGCTTTGTGCTTTAAGCACTGATTTTTTATTAATACACTGTAGCTACTCTCGTCAATTGGGCACACAATTGGGACAAGCAAAATATGACGAATTAACAGGAATGGCGAATTATCCGGAGTTAACTTGAAAGCTGAAAGCAGCCTGAAAGGATATTTCATGGTCACTGAGCTATCGATTTATCAGCTTCAATGTGTGTCTTGTTGTCACTGCAGTTCAGCATGTTAGTTAGAATGTTAGATGCATTGACTAACTGAATAGAAAGAGAATGCCAATCACTAGCTAACAAAGCACATCGAATATTCATCGCTTTCGCTGCCGTGGATTTTCAATGAAAGAAGGCCTCAGTGCAATTTGCGTCTTATTAAAAGCAGTGTCCATTTAAAAGAACTTCAGCTATATGTTAAACAAGAAGATAACAGTCGGGCAATGTGAAAGGTGACGAATAAACGTGTGACGAATTAAAAGGGTATCAATTTAACGAGTTTTAGTGACTGTTTTTTATTCACATTTCACCCCCATATTGTTGGACCTAATTTCACGGCACCCAAATATGTGGATCTATCTCCACCAGCTTGTCAGCGAAAATTAATAAATCAATACATTTAAACTGAATATAATGTCCGGCAGCCAATAGGCAATTCACACAGTTAGAATACACGAGAGTTACTGTACGAGTGTGGAAATTGAACTATACTTGTAGGACACAGACACGACTCCGTACTGTCGCGCCGAGCGAGCAAGCGACTGATGAACACTATTTTGGACATCACGGACTCAGATCGCCGAGCGTGGGAACAACTCCACCTCAGGGAATACAACTCAAAGTAAACAAATGGCGAATACAGATTTATATAACAGAGTAGAAAATAATAAAGACAAGTATGTAGATGTCCCTATATTGCAACAATAACCATAACGAAACACAAACTCAACACACATTTTTAAATATCACCGACGACATAAAACGTTACACAAAGGGTTTTATAGGTATGTACATACAGTATATATACACTGCATTGCAAAAAATTGAATTCTTGCTTGCTGGCCAAAACGTGCAATGCAGTGTATATACTGTATGTGTGTATATTGCATGTACGTTTACAAAGCTATGTATCTAATGGCACCTTCATTTATTACATCTACATTAGGCCTAATGACAAACCATCCGATTTGCATTTTTCACAAAAAAATGGAAATCTTTTATATACAGTACTAAACGTTTGTGAAGAAACTGCAAGGAATTTCATGATAGATCGATTTGTTTAAAGAACGATATATA
>JAUYWV010088667.1:0-11119 GCA_032274565.1 Nematoplana nigrocapitula | reverse complement strand
CGTACAAAAGCCGGACCACGCATCGAGTTTTGATTTTACTGTATAGAATAAACTGTTCATTTAGAAGAAATAATGCAATATCCCCTGGATTTTCTAACAAACTCTCGAGAATTTGACTGATTTTATTGAAGGTGTTTAGCAACATCGGTTGAATTCTGCCTAATTTGGCGAAAAACAAATGTGTAAGTTACTGTGGGACACCACTGTATATGGAGACAGGTAAAGTAAAAATAGAGGCCGGAAGAAAGTTCGAATGAACGAACTCTGAAATCAAATAAATATTGCTGGTTGATCATAAAAAATTACACGGGAATCAAGGCGGAAGTCCAAGTCGAGAGAGGAGTGGGAAGTCTAAGGAAAGGCATTGCGGAAGACGTCACTACAAATTGGTCGATGACGAAGCACGTCCTGCGGACGGCGCCTCGTGCTCCGTGTCCCCCGACTTAATTGCCGCTTTCAACTTGGTGAAATGGCCCACCCACTTCTTCCGCTCATCGGGGTTGGACACCCGGAGGAGTTGGATCTTGGTCACGCCGTCACACACGGCGATTCGTTGATGATTCTCCACATGTTCGAAGTGACTCCGCAGGCGACACTTGACACACTCGAGTGCGGGAGGCGGGTTCATCAGATCCGAGCAGACTCGGTTGCACACATCGCACAGAGTGGACACCCGATAGCGCATCGATTGGAAGGAGTGACCCTGCCAACAGATGATCCCCTCTGACTCGGTGTGCTTCGAGATCGGTTTGTTCTCCGTGTCGTAGAAGACCTGAAGAATTCTTGCGATATCTTCCGGCTTGGCGTGGAGCACGTCTACCTGGTTGAGAACCTCCCGTATGTGCAGCACCTTGCCCATCGCGAATTCCCGCACAGCCGGATTGCCCGAATCGCGCTCTTCGCGAGAGTTGAAAATGGCGATGGCAAAGGGGTTCATCACGACGAATTTGGGCACCCAGACCAACTTGTCCCGACCACGACCTTTCATATTGATATCGACCACACCTTCCAGAGTTTGATCTTGAAAGGACACCTTGATGGGAAACCCGATCACCGATTTCGAGTGCATCCGTGTTGATTTGGTCGTGTCTAGCAAACGGTAGAGATCATTATTGAGCACTTGGAGTTTATTGATTTCATTCTCCTTGGCCTGACGCTTTTCAATCTCATCGGAGAGGAGTGCACTTTTGTCGAGCAGTTCTTTCCTCAGGCTTTGGATTTTCTCCATCAGTTCCTTCTCTTTCTTTGTGTATTCGTTCTCCATGTTCTTCAGCTTCTTCTCCATTTGTTGGAAATCCTCGAAAGAATGCAGTTGGCCCTTTTTGACCTTCTTCATTCGTCGACCACCTTGTTGCGATATCACTTCGTTCAGTTTCATAACGGTGGCCCCAACCTTCTTCTTTTCCACAGCTAGATCGCTCTTTATTTTAACAATCATCTCCTTCAACGATACTATTTCGCTTTCTTTAGTGTCAAGTTGGGTCTTTCTATTTGCCAGATCGCTGGTGAATTGCGCAATTACAACGTCCAAGTTTTCTTTCTCCTTGCTGAATTTCACCACGGCCGCGTCTTTGGCCTCTTTCTCATCCCTCAGGGACACTTTGGTGGCTTTCAATTCCAGCTCCAGAACTGCCGTCGAACTCTCTAATTGAGACAGTTGGTCTTCGGCAGCTTTTCGGAAGTCCTGCTCTTCGCCCAAACGAGTCTGCAACAATTTTCTTTCGGCGTAGCTATTCTCGAAGTCGACTTTGAGAACTTGGTGGGCTTTGGTAAGTTCCTTCAATTTTTCCTGCAGTTGAGCGACCGACTCTTCCAAATCAGACGCATTGGCTTTATAGAGTTCCGAGAATGACACAGCCGCTTCCAACTGTTCCTTCAGCTCCACAATTTCTTCGTCCTTTTTCTTCTGTACGGCTCTTAAGGTGGTCAGTTCCGCGTTGGTAACGGCGTAAGTTTTCTGGAGTTCGGTGGTCTCAGTCTTCAACTTAGCAATTTCCACTTTCGAGCTCTGGGCCGAACTTGTCAACTGACCAACTTCAACCTCCCAGTCAGCAGTCCGATGCTTCTCCTCGTCCAATTCCTTCTTCAGATATTCTAACTCCTTTACTTTCATGGAGATGTCGAAGTCCTTGTTCGTCAGCTTCGACTCCTGTTCTTGATTCACCAATTTCAAACTGTCATATTCCTTTTTCAATTGGGCATTCCGCCTTTCCAATTCAAGTTTCACATTTCGTTCTCTGTCGTACAATTCTTGGGCTTCCCTGGCAAGTCGTGTGATCTCGTCTTCGGAAGACACCGGTGAAGTACTTTCTGTGGACTGTCTGCGTGCCGCTATTTCCGCTTCCAGCACAGATTTTATTTGCTCGATTTCTCCAGCCAGCTCATTGTTTTTCTCCTCTAGAATCTTCTTCGACTCGGCACTTAGTGAAAGCTCTTTGGTAATCTGCTGGCATTTGCTCTCAAGCATATCAATTTCGTTTTGAAGCTCTCGGTTCTTTTTCTCCAACGATTTCTCATTATCTCGTCGGGATTTCGACGCCAAGCGTTCGTCTTCGAGCTGCTGCATCAGACCAAGCAGTTCTTCCTCAAGGTCACATTTGGCATTATTTGCCTCTTTGACTCGCGATGTCAGAACACGCTCCTGAGCTTCCAGGCTCTCAACCTGGCCATCCTTTTCACTCAGACGGTACTTTAAACTGGACACTGTGGCTTTCTCATCATCTAACGCATCCTGGAGGCTGGAGGCTTTTCTTTTCAGCGAACTGATAGTATCGCTCAACCTCTCGCATTCCACTCGCTGTCTCTCCTTGTCCTTCTTCTCATCGTTCAACAGATGACTAGACTGTTTCAACTGACGATTGAGCATCTGGATTTCTTGGTCCGAGCTGGCATACTTTCGTTGCAAGTCCTTGAGTTGGACATCCACCAGCGCTTTCCCCTTCTCCAGACTGGCCTTGTCCGCCTTCAGCTCGGCTATGATCGCATTGCAAGTGTTCAAATCGTGCATCAGGGAATCAACTTGCACATTGTCGTCAGGAACGGTCGGGACGATCTGCTGCTGAGGCATTTCCGGCGGCCGCACGGTCGTATCGTTGAAAAAGAGTCTGTCCCGGTTGAATGTGAAGCCAGAGAAGGTGAGGTTTTCACCAGTAAACACTTTGGGCGGATCACGCCGCTCTGACCTATCCGATCTGAAGTCCGCCTCGTCCATGTCGTCGAAATTGGAGGTATCAGCGTCGGAAGTCACTTCGGGTACAAAGGGGGGCACGCACTCCCGGATATTCGTCCAATTCCAGTCTTTGGTCCGAAAGAACGGGTGAGACTTCACCTCGGCGGCCCCATTGGCACCCAATCGGGATAGGGAGTCTGCCAGAAAGCGTTGGATGATGTCCTCGGTCTCGCTGGCAACAGGCGGATCTTCGGGGAAGGCGAGGGAGGTCTTGAAATTCATAATGCGCCCGTAGGTGAGCACGAGGCTGTCCCCATAGAAAGGAGTCTCGCCGTAGATCATCTCAAAGAGGACCACGCCAACCGCCCACCAGTCGCATTGGGGCCCAATTTTGCCACTTTTGTCCTGACAGAGGAGCATCTCCGGGCTGATGTAGTCCGGCGTACCGATGGCCGATGCGCAACGCACATAGCCGTCCTTGTCCAGCCGGATGCAGGTGCCGAAGTCGGCCAACTTTACGTGACCGTTGATATCCAGCAGGAGGTTTTCTGGCTTGATATCGCGATGAATGAATCCCATCCCATGGAGGGTCTCCAGGGCCAGGACGAGTTCGGCCACATAGAAGCGGGCCTGCTCCTCACTGATCTCTTCCACGTTGGTCAGCCAGTTCACCAGATCCCCGCCGGGCATGTACTCCATACACATGTACAAATTGGTGTTGTCCTATAATAAACAATAATTATTCAAAGATTATTAAAATTCTCAAAAATTCATATACTACTTCTGGTAGTACAGATAAACGAACAGCTTATTTCATACGTTAGAAAACAATTAGTCAAAAAATTGTGTTCAAATTATGTCGTGCAGTTATGAACATTATGCTGCAAATATTGCCGATTAAACTAGCTGAACATCTGCTTCAAGAACCAAAGTCGTGAACCTTAAAAAGGTCTGAGGAATGCGTGTCTGTTTATTTTTGTCCCCAAAACTACATAGAACGAAAAATACCAGAAATTGACACACATTTACTTATGCATAGTCACAAAGCTATTTTTAACACAATAAAAGAGGAAAATATAGAAGCCTTAGCATTACTGGCTTTTCGTTTTCGTTTAGCACACACAAACCAAATTAAAAACTTGACCTTCTCTATGCTGCATTCATTGAGTCACCTTAGCAACAGAATAGCGAGAATAGGCACTTCTTTTGCAAACAAACTATGTCAGTGTAAAAGTTCTCCAATAACAAAAAGTGGTTTAAGCGATAAGAATGCTTAAAGAATGAAATGGTATTAAATACGATTCAATAGATTCATACTTGAATTTTTTTCGAATTCTTTCAAACTTTTAAAGTAACTTTTTTCTGGCAATTAACCTTTTGCTTTAATAATCATCTATTTTGTAAAAAAAATCTACCATATCTCCAGCACACTATACACAATTATGGGCGACAACCGGCAGTGCTGGTACAGACCATTTTGAAACTAATAACGCTGATTAACCAAAATAACGCATGCTAAGATTTTATTTACATTTTCAAAATACGTAAACAATCAGTCAAGGAATTTGTCAGAGTAAAAAATTGTTCTTCTTTGGAATTTTAAAACTGGAGAGCTTGACCAGCGATACGCCTTTCCTCTACAAATAGACAGATTCTTCGTGGCGTTGAAAAATCAATAAAATCGATTTCTATTTCGTTTTGAGGGAGCACTCCTCCAAAAACATCTTCTGCCGGGTCTACTGTAGTTCTGGAATCTCTAAAGAGAATAAAATTCAGTTGCGTTAGCTACCGTGTGAAGCGAACCTCCAGTGTTCAGAAGGTAACTTCAGCCACTTTTCTCACTTAATTTCTTGACTACACCATAGGCGCCTGTAAATAAGGATTAGCGCATAATGTACAAATATATGTTTCTGTCGGCCACACGAAAAGCGCCTTACTATTTCCGAATCAGGAAATAGTAATTTTATTAGACTGGCAGTTTTTGAGGTAATTCCGCTGCACCATGCACTATTAGTGCATGATCAAATTGCTTATACTGCCTTTTGAAAGTTTAGACTCGTATAAGTAAGCATTGGATGAAATACGATAACGCAGGAAAAAACCCTGAAAATTCAGCCAGTAAGATCTGCGAAGCTTCTAGGAGTTCACATCAACTCAGCCCTAACATAGGACACCCACGTAAGTTAAAATAAATTGTACGAAAAGAGAGCAAACGTATTTACTATATCGTTATGATCAAGTGATCGGGACCACGTTATAGTCAGAGTTTACTGCGCCTTGATAAGACCCATCCTGGAATATACGTGTCCTTCCTAGCACACTTTCCGGACGAAGACACAGGAGGAACAGATAGAGAGGGTGTAGAAGAGAGTCTTAAGGATCATATTTCCTGATTAATCCTATCAAGAAACGCTGACAGTGACAAAGCTCAGCGATCTAAATACCCGCCGTGAATAGTTGTGTAAAACTGTTTTTCATAAAATAACCAGGCAATCCTCTTTTCCAGACCCTGACAGACTATATCGAGGAAGAGATATCATATCCCAGTTTTGCTGCCACATGGCAGTCCTATTTTTGTTAGGTGAAGAACACAAATCTTCCTTTACAGCTTGATCGCTTGTGGGATTATAACGGATACGGATGCTTTATTGGGGCATCCACATGCTATGTGTGAAGAGAATGGCCGGGGGAGGTCCCTAGCTTGACTGGCATGATCTTAAATCACTTAGAAGTGCTGAGAAGAATATAAATGTCCCTGGAACGTTTTCATTTGACTTCGACTGCTTCCGTTGTCCCGTGTGACCGTACATTCATCGGATACTACACCGGAGTAAGGCACCAAGGCATGCAGAAAAGGCGAAACTATAGTTATAGAAAAAAACTGAGTGTGTAGAGAATATTGAATAATATAACAAAAGGCTATTTTTAATATATAACAAGGTCACAGTTTGTGTAACCCCTAACCAGTTCGTCCTACGACGAATTTGCATGGTAAACGAAATAGGGCTCAATGTGACTGGCAATGCATAGTGTTACTAATTCATCGCATAACAGACAAGTTGCCGTTGTAGGCTACATCGCATTTTTCACAGATTATAGCCTGTAAAATTCTTCTCATGGTCGGACCACAGGACAAGTTTGATGTGTCATGCATTGAAACATATCATTACAGTGATCTTGCCAAGAATATCAGACAAGTTGAACCAAGAGGTTGGTGAAGAGCAAGCAGGTTTGAGAAAAAAATTGGAGGGGGGAGAAGCTATTTATCATATATTGTACCTTATGGATGAAACAAACTGCATGCAAAGAACGCAAGGCCGTCCGAACACCGGTACAAAAGTTGTTTCAAATCACACTAGTACCCGGACTCCTAATTTGCATATCATAATTGCTATATGGGCGATTCAAAGTGTTGTACATTCCCGATATAAAAATCAGTCGACAAAAACCTACCAACCTATGATACGTAGTATATTTTAAGGTTGCTTATATCATGGCATAACTCTTGACAAAATTGTATTGGTGATGGATAATGCTCCTGCTCACGCTCACACGAGAAACTCTCAATACAGAGGTTACAATTTTTTACTATTAATCTGTCAAAGGGTATGGAATCAATCCAAGGCGCGTTCTAAAAAGTATATGAGGGCCCACGCAGACAACGAGGGTGATAAATAGACATGATGACATAACCAAGGCTGAGTAGAGGTCACGATGTCTCGGAAGAGCTGTCGATGACAGTATAAAAATATCTCTCGAAGAAATTGCATAACTCGCACTACCGACAGTTGAAAGTTGAAAATATCGACATGCAAGAAATGCCTATAAATGGCGAGCAATGCGTTTAAAAACACTTCTTCGGCAAACAAAGTTGACTCGAATTCGAAACTGCGACGTTGTCATTAAACTAGTTCAGCACACAGCAGTGGTTGCTAAACTTTTCTAAGTAAATGGGGGGAGGCTAACACCTACCCACGATTTCCAGCATGGCAAATAGCGCTGATGAGCTGCATTTATAAAATAAACTTGGTCCTCTCTTTGGCAGGAAACTGGATGAGACGAAATGCTAAACAAACTATTAGCGCTGTCCTCCATACGCCACTAAAACATCGCATCAGAAATAGAAGTTACCTTTCTCCTAATTATATGATTGTAATAGCCTATTACCATTCACAAATACTGTTTTTTAATTACGCCTGGAAAAGTGGAAAAGACGTAAAAAGTGAAAAATATAAATCCCGACCCATCTTGCAGGTGTAAGAGGTAATAGGTTAAATCAGTTCGTATGAGGCGCCACTCCGCTCAACGAACCACGGTGCCTACACTAACTATAGAGGCAGATGTCCCTCCCGTTTTACGTGAGACGACTAGGAGCTGCCGCCAGAATGTCGGTCTGTTGCCCCCTCCCGAGTCTTCAGGCGTGAGCCCGCTGCCAGTCACCTATTTTTGGGACAGCCGCTGAAATTAATCATGAAAGGTTGATCTAGTCGAGAATCGAACCAGTCAACCTCGGTGTTCGTGACAAGCTTGTTACCATTACACCACCGCGGCCGTGAGAATACACATACAGAAATCTGAGCATCCGGACAACACTGATTGGTTGCCGCAATAGATCAATAATAGGAGAACACAGTCAAGGTTGGAGAGGCAGCGAGTCAAAAGATTCGGACGGAGGAGAAGAAGGTAAGACAGGTACTGAAGGAAAAGGGACAACGCAAAGAGGAGTACAACTATCGGAGCGAAGACGATAGAGGGGTCGGGTTGCATGGGGGTAGAAAAGAAGAGTTTGATATGGAAGGGGATAGGTCCCTCGAGAGTGAGTGTATCCGTGAAAGTTGCAAAGGAGGCTATTACCGCCTTGGCAAAAAGAGTCCTATTTCCAGCGCTCCAGTCAACGTCGATTCTGGTCGCATGTGATTACTAAGCTATCAACTTTTGCCACTTAAGACAAACTCCTGCAAAATGTATCCGCGGTTGCAACAAGAGATTCCCCTCATAACCCCCACCCACCAGCAGAGCGCACTGGGAAGAGCTATGAGGTAAATAAAAGCAAAGCCTGTCCTCTTAGAAAGACAGTGAATAGCGGCGGTGCTCCTCTCGGTAGGTAATAGAAGTCGAAGGAGACCCACACCCACCAGGCACACGTCTAGTTCAAATACTGTATAGGCAGTCTGGAGTGCGCCAGAGAGAGAAGTGGCGTGGCATTCAAGGTACAAGGTCGACCTACCTACTTCGCTACTGATATAAAAGCGAATGTCGAAGAAAGCACACACTATCAGGAGTCTCACGAACTGTTGTTGTTCAACCGTCTACGCACAAGCTTGGCGGCACCGGCTTCTGGTTGCCAAACATAGCCAGAGAGAAGAGTGGCAACATAAGAAGGAACTACCGGAAATAAAAATGTACCCATCTAAGAACAACAATCGGAGGAGCACCGGACGCTGACAGTAACTATTCTGAATTGCGGATAAACTAAGACAATAACCGCACAGCTAGGTTTATGTGCACAAGTTACGACAGAACGCATAACTCTATTTAGAAACACATCTTTAAATACAAAACTGTATTTGGCAAGAGTTCCCGCGCTTCCACCAGAAACATTTTAACGGCTAAAAATCTTGCCTTTAAAGTAAACAACAAGTCAGTTAAACGCTAGAATATAAATATGATTACGAAATATACAATGCCATTGAGGAAA
Source organism: Nematoplana nigrocapitula (assembly GCA_032274565.1). NCBI lineage: Eukaryota > Metazoa > Platyhelminthes > Proseriata > Nematoplanidae > Nematoplana > Nematoplana nigrocapitula. The sequence goes on along the minus strand of JAUYWV010088667.1, from coordinate 2,252 downwards.
TATAAACGAAGAAAAAATGCAATACTCTATTAGGCATAAAATTGCATATTGGCTATTTAGTGATTATTTTAATATATTTGGCTGATTTAAGTGGTGGGTGCCAACTTGAAAGTGTGAGCCAATTTACAGTACTTTCCTCTCCAAAATCTGATATTTCCCTTTCAAGACAGCTTTCTTCTTTTTACATTCTCAATCAATCGGAGGTCATTCTCCTGTTTTTTTCTATTTTTCGTTGCGAGCACTTCTTGCCACTGGGAGACGGAACTCAGGAGACAACAAGATTTTATATTTTCCCGATGTGATCAGCATAATAAACGATTACGACTATGCAACGTGACTTCTTCTATTCTGCAGATGCGAAACACCAGTTTCCTCAAGTCGTACTCTTTCACAATCAAATGTTGAAAAATCATTGGAAATCGTCAAATTTTCAGGTTCAATATATTTTGACATTTTGGAAATGACCTAATCACATTTGGCAAAACACATTTTATTTGCATTTACAAAACAACTACATAACTGGCAGTGGTTCATAACTGTGACAAACTCTACACTTTTTGTTTATACGGATTTAAATATTTGTCAATGGAGTTGATAAATTTGATAATGTATTTAAAATAAACGTCAACGGATTTAAATATGTTGTATTTTATACCCAATAGCTGTAAAATATCTTTCAATAGAATTTAAAAGATTACAACGTATTTAAAAAGTTCCTCGATGTATTCAAAAGAATGATATGCTATAACAATTATCAAACATATGTATAACTCAACAAGGCAGTTTTCGGAAAAGCACTCAAGTGGTCTTAATCGTTGTTTATTTCCCAAAAGCCATATCCTTCAAGGAGAGCGCTCTGACAGAAAAAAGATTGTGTGTGTGATTTACAAATTTGTCCATGGCATGGGGCATTATCCAAAGCTAATACTAATTCATTCAGTGGAGTTCCTGATTGCTTAATTGTCTCTACGAAATGTAACGTGTTAAAGGCGCGATACTTCAAGCTTTCGCGTTATCGTCTGAAAGATATAATTCTCGTTTGTGTCATCGCCAGAATCATAATTATGTCCATTAGACCCCTTAGTAATAGTATAGGGAAGTCGAACAACAGCTCGTGTACCGATCGCCGATGGGGGCTGAGATCTTCGTAGAAACTGGTTCATATTTGATTCATCCAAATAAACATTTTTATCTTCCCCATTAAATTGCATACTCTTTTCTCAAGACATTGTTTCGCTCAGTATTTGCCGTTTCTGGTTCTTTCTGCCTTTGTTTACCGTAATCATCATACTGTACAATGCAAGTGTTTTGTTGATTGTTGATGTTGAAATGTTTAGTTCATATCGTTCTGTAAGTCTTAAAGCGTGCTCCTTGAATGTTAACATTAAACAACATACTCTTTGTATTCATTCTTTATTTGTAGCCTTCCTTTCTGTTCTCCTCATTATCACCATTCCTTATCCACATATAGGCGGTATTGACGTTTACTCTGTTCGCTTCCAGTCAGCTCCACTTTGTATCGTTTGGAGAACACAAGCACGAGTAGCTTCAGTATTTTTGCATACTTCCCGCGCTTTGTACCTCGTTTGACACCACGCTTTATAGCCATACACTGTACATACAGGTAGTTAAAAATGAATGCTATCCAGTAGCAGTTTATTTAAATTCAAATTGATCGATAAATATTTTAAATCCATTGCAAGAATATTACCTTCATGACCGATTATTTTAAATCCATTGACGTTTATTTTAAATCCAGTATCAAATTTATTAATTCCACTGGCAAATATTTTAATTCCGTTGCGTAGGCGAAAGGTGTAGTAGACTAATAAATTAGTGTTTTGGGGTACAACCACTATAAATTTCCAAAATTAACAAAAGCAATGTAAATGTATAATCGACCGTTTGGTTTTAGATTGCATTGATATTCAGAGTTTAATTATATACAGTAATTGTATTAGATACAGGTTAATTCGATTTTTAATAAGACTAAGATATTTAAAATTGACCGAAGCGACAGCTGAGGTCAATATAAATATCGCAGTCTTATTAAAAAACGAATTAACCTGTATCTAATACTATTACTGTTTAATCGACTGCCTTAAAAGAATTAACAGCGGGAACTCTGAATACTAACACAATAATAAAACAATTTAAACAGAACAATTTTATTTTAATATCGTTCAACTGCAAAAGAATTAAGAACGGGAACTCTGAATACCAGGCAAGATACAGTTCTTTACATGATTATT
>JAUYWV010088656.1:0-15275 GCA_032274565.1 Nematoplana nigrocapitula | reverse complement strand
TCGAAATAACCAAATTTTGAATAGAGTCCATAGCAACCACCTTAGAGACGGAACTCTATGTATACTCTATGGTTATACGAGTATGGTTAATGCAGAATAGTCCAGAGACTTCAACATGAAACAGGGGACCAGAACAGATCAGGGTCTTCTATCTATATAGCAGTGGGACTTCGATGCGGGCAATGAGAGGGCTTGGTAAATCAGACGTGACAACATCTGCAGATGGTGCAACAGGATTAATTAGAAACAATTATCCTACTTTTGAAGAATGCGGAGACGACAAGAGAGTTGGTTTACCAAATAGAAAACATTGCTAATTATTAAGAGCCTGGCAGATCTTGGAGGACGTTGTCGATTCAGTTGGGCAGCCCCGGATCTTCTGTGAGCACGGAAGAGGGAAATAAAAAAGAAACAAGAAGAAGTTCGTGGAAAATCGGTTAAACAGAATTGTCGATAGAATGATTTTAGTGTTTTGAAACAGTTTTTATTTTTTCCCCAAAAATAATTACTTAAAAATATATAATTTGTTTTTTTAATTATTACAGCATCACTTTTTAATTTCCACATTTTCATCATTGAAAAACGAATACCTTAGGATAATTCGATAATTCTCTGTATTTTTATATAATAATAACTTCAATGCAATTGCTCTCTTCTCATTCTCATAAAGCAACATACCCAGCCGTTTTATTAACAAAATATGAGCAAAAACAGCCAAATTTAGTGTCATTCATATGCGCTATTGTTTGTTTGGCAGTATAATGTGTAAACGGTCATTGTTTTGGGTTTCAGAATGCAATAGGTGATGTTTTTCCAGCTTGCATATCAATATAGTCTATTGATTTTGGAGGATTGGGAGACATTTGGAAGATGAGCAAAGGTGAACTGACTGTTTGCACAGTTGTCTTTGTTGGTTGCCCGAGCTTGCTCTCTCAAGTGTTTGGCAAAATTTATCCGCAGTCAAATTAATTTTTAGACACTTTAATCTGGTGCAAAGATACTGACTGACTTATGCTTTGTTTTGACCTTTATAGATTAATGGAATATGCAACTGAATTTTATTAGTCTCCCTTTCCGTGCTAAATGCGCTTCTCATTCTCTGATCGACAGTCGTAAATCGTTTAATGATGTCTCGTCAAGCTCCACTAATTCTGCATATGCAGGTGTTGTCGCAGCAGAGGCTGGCAGTTTGCGGTATTTCGCACACTGACCCTAGGAAAGCCTGACATTTATTACTTAACGAATATGAATTGCCTGGTGGTTTGCGTTGTAGCTGTTTAACGGACCCCTGTGTGTGTTGCTCCATCGTCGTGCAATCTGATGATGTATTTCGAGAGAACTGTCTCAAACTCTAATTGATGACGGTATAAAGCAGAAGGTCCATAACCGCCCACAAAGTGTGAAAAGAACATAATTTTTTTAGACTCAATATAGGGCTTTTACCTTGACACGAAGTTTCATGCGTCAATGGATCCCGGCTATAACAGTATACGGATAGAAGGCACTTAAGCCTTCCCACTAGCTACGTAAATGTGAAATCACGCGATCAGTACAGACACTGAAATTGGGAGCAAAGCAGCTATATTATAACTTGCTTGCGATGCGTTTTATGCAGGACAACAACAGCACAAATAGGTTGGAAAACATTTAATCTGGACATGTTTCGCTTTTACAATAAGCATCGTCAGCAGGATATTTACCCATTATTCGCCACCGCCGTGTTCATGCTTAGTTTCACCTCCTTGATCTGTATGCTATTTTAATGTTTCCTTTTGACCCTAAATATTTAAATTTAAAAGTACCATTGATATATAAATTTAAATTTGGCTTCATAATTTCAACTTTTGAAAAACAAGAATAATATTGAAGAATGTTTATATGCTGTTCTGGCAAAAGTAATAGATAATCGCAAATCAGAATAATAAACTTAAATTTTATCAAGAAGAAAAAGACGACAAAGCGGAGGTCAACACGGAAATTCGTGGAAAAATGAAGAAAAATATCCATTCATTATAATCACCGTTTCTTGCTACTGTAGGTGAGGGCGGATACACAGAATGTTTGTGATATATCCTCGTAGAATACATGTTTACGAAAATAACGGAAATTTACATTTTTAAATTATTACAGGTAAATGCGGTTTTAGGTAGTGCTAAGTGTCACACAATGGCTTTAATCCACAGAATAATATTGTTCTTTGAATTATTATATAATGTGTTGTTGTTGATGTTTAGCAGTTCTGTTGGGCGATTGTTTGAGGTCCAGTGTACGAAATTGGGAAGTGCAATTTATGCAATAAGAACGTGAGATTTAAAAAAACATATCTTCTACATTAAATACTCAACTGATAATATCGCAGAATTTAGAAGCTTTTTTGGGGGGGGGGAGGTGATTACGTTTGCGTAAACCATTGTTGTGTTATATATTTTAAATAAAAAGTATAAAAAGTTTTATTTTCTGAAATGAGCTCAGAAAGCTTTACTTATTTAATGGCTTTTCCATGTTCTCACACTTCCGTTTTACAGTTGCGTTGGGATGTTTTACAGGCTTTAGCTCTATAGAACTCATCTACAGTATATATTAGACAGACAGATGTGTAAGTGACTGTGCAACCGAGCATCATTAGTGCATTAGTGTTGATTACGCCGATGAGAATTGTTAGCTATCATTGTATCCCTGGAAATCCATGGTATTGATATCTATGTACGTGTGGTGTCGCCGGGGACATTTAATTTCCATCGTTTTTTGTTAACGGAACGTGTATAGGTTGTTCCAAGCTGCATGATTGAAGGGGAATCCGGGAGATTTCGTCCTGTAATTGCCGTCCGATATTTTCGCAGAGAAATCTTCCAGTTATGGAAATGAGCTTGGTACACCCATTAGAATGCAGTATAATAGTTGTGGCTGTCCAGTATTTAGGGCGCCTAATCGCATTCTGCACACTATGTATGGGCAGACAGAGGACGATCCGTTGGACTGAATCCATAAAGTCAGACAGAAGACTTAGTACAACAAAGTATATAATCCACGCCTTCCGAAATTGTAATGAAATATAGATGCAGATTTATATCTGCTTCGCTGTTGTATAGGCGTTGGTTGTACAATGTACTAGTAGATGTTGATAGAAACAATTTTCGGAAGGTTGGAGATATTTCTCAAGTAGAGTTTTGAAAATCGCAATAAAGTAGGTTAAATCTGAGAGCAAATAAACCATATAGTTCCTTCCTTATAAAGTTTAAAAATAACAATAAAGTAGGTTAAATCTGAGAGCAAATAAACCATATAGTTCCTTCCTTATAAAGTTTAAAAATCGCAGTAAAGTAGGTTAAATCTGAGAGCAAATAAACCATATAGTTCCTTCCTGACAAAGTTTAAAAATCGCAATAAAGTAGGTTAAATCTGAGAGAAAATAAACCATATAGCTCCTTCCTTATAAAGTTTAAAAATCGCAATAAAGTAGGTTAAATCTGAGAGCAAATAAACCATATAGTTCCTTCCTGAGAAAGTTTACAAATAAAGATAAACACGATTTAAAAAAGTTTTGTAAAGAGGTCAGAAACGCATACTTTAATAATACATAAAACAAGGTCAAAGTGCTGTGGTTACCATCAGCCAATGATAGAAGCATCTAACAGGCTACATTTCTACCGTTTATCATATATATTTCCCCCTAGTTTTCTACGATTACTCTGCAGATTTTTACCAAGTGAATAATATCGAAATCTCTTCGAATTTTTTACGCCTTTTTCTGCGCATTGAGTGGAGATTCGAGAAAGACCTGGATGGCAGGTGAGGCGAGTCCTGGAGGCGTGCTGGCACCCCCCCCCCCCTCCATTGATTTATGGGTCTTAGAGTGTCGAGGTTCGAGTATATTAATTTTTTAACGAGAGCATGACAACCGCTTCCCTCCCCATTAATTGATTGGACTGTGTGCGCATTGTTCTGCGTTTCGTGAGAGTTGATTTGGCACGAAAGACGACAGTAACAAAGCGAGGGTCTGCGTCCGACCGCAGGTATATAGGTAGTAGGTTTATTAATTGAACCGGGACAGTGGAGAGAAGCAACAATCAATAATAATTGTGATGCTCAATTGCTTTGGTTGTGTGGGGGGAAGGTGTTAATATAGGACAGAGGGCGTTCATGGTGATACAGTCTGGGTGAGGTCAATTTTGGAAAAATTTAAAACTGGATCTCTAAAACATTTGGTAGTTTTGAAATTTAATTTGCATAATCTCATCCTGACTTTTTTACTGTAAAATAACAATTTCATAATAGTATTTACCATCGACATTTATTTCCTTATGAGCAACATATGTAGAAACAAAATTGTATAGTCTTGTAGGTTGCAAACAAATAAAACAATTTTACATTCTACTTTCAGCATCTCCATTGGTGAAATTCGTCGCAAAGAACCTCAAACTGTGGTTGTTTTAATCTCCAGGAGATAAAACTTTTGGTATATATCTCTAAAACTTAAACAAGTTCAAATGAAATAATATTTAAAACCATGACAAGTTTTACATATGGTTTTAAAACCAGCAAAAAGGTTTAACGAATATTTGAAATTAAAACCTTCCCAATGCTGCCACTTCCTGCGTTCTTTGCAGCGTTTTTCACATGATGTTCAAAGTTACAGAATTGTAATGGGTTATATGCGGTTTTGACAATTATTTTGGTGCTCTCAACTTTCTGTAATATTCAGTGTGAACTCCAAAAATAAATTATGTGTATCGAAATTATCACCGATTTGAAAAAAAGTTGAGATGGCATATGAAAAAAATAATATACTCGCAAGATTTTCTAAATCCCACTTGCACTTTAAGAGTATAAATTATACACAAGCAATAATAACACAATTATTATTTTGAAAGACAGGTGTATTTTATAGGCATAAATTGACAAGCATTTCCAAGCTCGAATTGTTCGCCGTTATGCCTAATGTTCATTGTCGACTATATGGTCAGCGGATTTTCGGTGTATACCATATCTTTCATGACCCCCACAAAAAGAAACCCGGAGGTGTCAGTCAGGTCGGGAGATCGAGCAGACCCTTCAATTGAACGTCGCTGTCCGAGTCTCCATCATGAAGTGCTTTTACCAGACGGCCTCAAGTTGTTCCTGACACAATTGTTTGATGTCAAGACGTCTATAGTTGATTTATGGGGACGGACGCCGTAAACTTTTCTCTCAGTTCGTCACTCTTTTCCTGAACTGTTGTTGTGGTTTGGTCTCTCTGCGTTCTCGGAGCATTACTGATGGTTCCAGTCTCTTCGCACTTCTTGACTAACAAAGTGTGATTCGACCTTGGACAGGATTAATATTTAATTGTTTTGTCAAACGACGATCTGCTTCAGTTCCATTTTCATTCGATTGATAGTAATAATATATGTATCTGACAATAAACCATACTTTGTATTGATCTGATGTATGTATATTATATAAAGTTATAGATATTAGAGAAATATATAGACGATAATTAATGATTTCAAATTCAAATTTAAACGAGGTAATGAATAGATTTCAAGGTTGATGTCTACATAAATCCCTCAGGCATATAAAAAGATATCAACCAGAAATCTATCCATTATCTTATACATAAATTTGATTTTTAAATTTGTATTGGCCAGTGATGCTGCATCTTATCTTGGGATAAACATAGCTTGTGTGTTTATTGCTTGAATTGACATAACTTTAGGGTTAATATTCGATTATCCAATCTGCATTCGCATCCGCACGGATTGAACCATTCCATGTCCACCGCAGATACAGAGTCGACCCGGCCCTTTTTCTGTGAAGGGTGTTTCTGTTTTTGCGTTCGTTGTCATGGCCTGCCTGATAATTTACACAATATCTAGTGGCAGCAGTAGTGAATGACATCAAGTTTGCATTTTTAATTGAATGAATGTTTTTTTTAAATAATCCTTTCCTATTCCCCGGGGTGTTGTGTGGCTTATAGAGGTGTCGGGGTAGATTGTTCACTCGGAAGCGCAGAATAGATAGCGGGGGCTGCACATTTGTTCACTAAGATATAATCGATTTTGCTCATTAGCTAATCTCTCAGGCTTACTTCAATATTAATACGCAAACAGTAAGGCTTGAATGTGGAACGAAAGACTGGTTCACCATTACAAAAGGAGTAAGGCAAGGATGTATACTCTTCCCAGCTTTCTTCAACATTTATGAGAGACATGAAAAATTGTAGCTGGGGGATGTATAGAAAGACTATCAGTGGATTGAATGTAAACAATGTAAAAATCGATTCATTTATTTATGTACGCCAGAGTTTACATTGAGTCAGCCTGAACGTTGTCTTGGTTCTCACTTATCAATTTCCAAACGCTTCAGGAATCAACCTTCATAGCCCAACTGGAAACAAACGGTACATATTTTGACAGTCTTTAGTCTAGAGTGCAGCAAATTTAGTCCTCGAGCAGGCTAATGTATATATATATAAATATAGGAAGTGGCGTATAGGTATTCAACAGATGTTTCTATTGCATTGTATTGTCTGTCTGGGCTGCATTAGAGTTGCCACTTCATATTGGGAGGAATTGCACCACCTCAACGGGATTAGTTTGGAGTACACCCGATGTCAGGGTTAGGACCCAGTTCGAGCGTGCGGTCTTGGGTGTATCTAACGCAGGCAGTAATGAGGACGCACAGACCGGTGGGTGTTTCTGCATTTGGTGTTGTACTCGGAAGGCAAATTCCCGCTGCTTTGCACTCGACGTCCTCGTGGCCTGGCACCCAAACCACCCGGATGTTGTTGTGTTGCGGTCTTGTATTTTTTCTCCCGGTTGGGGCGTTTTGCAAATGCGGCCCCTGCTGCAAGACGCTGACAGGGAGTGTGCATAATCTGATTTCTAGATGGTTTGGCCCCAGTTCTGTTTGCCCAGTGACACCTACCTTTATAAGTCTGCCGTCTGCTTTACTCGTGCTCTGAAGTGACTGCTCTTTGGATGAACTTCACTGGCCGAGCATAGCTTGCTATTTGTGGTTTTATCAGACATTTTATGGGATTAATCTTCACCAACCTCTCTTATTTTATTGATGTTGAATTTGCGCTATATCTTTTCTTCATACCCTCCACTCTCCCTCCCTCATTCAGCTTCGGGACCAACTGAATCCGATGGACACGATGTGTGTCCTACTGAGTGCCATGTGCCACGACGCGGAGCATCCGGCGGTGAATCAGGCCTTCCTGGAGAAAACTGGAAACTTCTTGGTCGATCTCTACCAGGTGAGACACCTCGCACGCACACTGCAAAATTCATTTGTAGGGGAGAGGGCCCCGAAACGGAAACTGTGTGGGCGTATCGGGATATTCTCTATTGGGCTGTTTCATAAAATTGATAGCAGCTGATTTTAGGATCGCTTGAATTTAGCAGTGAATCCCACGCAAAGTTCCCAAAATAAACAATAAATTATGAGTTTTAGTTGGTCACGTCATCTTTTGTCGACGACTTTAGGGACTCATAAATTACTCGTTAAAGTCTGTTTCACATAACTTAGGAACTCCTAAATTTAGCTGCATATTTCCTGCTAAATATTAAGTACCCCTACCTCTTCCTAAATATGTGGGCAAGTGTGCAAAAAAGGCCGTCACTAGTTGGTAATATTTTCTCTACCCCTGGTCATCTGACCAACAATGCCTCCAACGATCTATTGTTATCTCCACGAGCTGGTAATATTTTCTCTACCCCCTGGTCATCCGACCAACAATGCCTCCAACGATCTATTGTTATCTCCTATTTCGTACGGTGTTGTAGGTAAGTCACACATGGTGCATTGCACAAATCCTCGCCTGTGTACACGGGGGCAGTGTTCAGGACATTTTCAGGATTTTAGAGTTTTTAAATACTAACCAAATCGAAAGTTTTTAGAATAAATTAACATAAATTAGCAACTCTTTGACATTTACAGTATACACTTTTTAAGATTAAATATACACTGATTTTACATACTGTACATATACATTTAAATAAATATGTCAAATTTTCTAAAATGATATTCCATAAATGAAAAATAAGATAAACTGAGTTTTACGAATTTCTGGAAAAAGTCGTGGAATTTGATTTCCTCAAAGCTGCACCAACCCAAAGTGTTGTGATATCGATGACCACTATTTTACTTGCCGGTAGAGAACCATTCTCATTGGTCAACTAAATCATAGACGTTTCATTTAAGCAAACATAATGTGATTCTATTTTCAGAAAAAATGTACCTCAGTCGTCCTGCAATAAGCATGAATATTTGGCATTATTTGTTGTGATCGCATGTAAGCTGGTTGTTTTTAATAATGGCAGTAAGACTGATTTATGTTGTCAAGACGTTTGATGAAACAGGCAATAAATCGGAAACTTATCCACAATTTAATGACCATTTGGGGAGAACTGTCAAACGAGATACTGTTTCTAAATCTTGTCAAGTGATTCGAAGAAACAGGGCCAGTGAATATGGAAGGCCGTGACCTGGGAGACTCAAATTAGTCACCACGCCACAAAATAAAAAACTTGTGCAAGGAGCCTTCGTCAACAGTCCAACTAAATCAACCAGACGCGCCAAGGTAGAAATGGGAATATGAAGAATGTCGATTCACAGAATTGACACTGAAACCTTACCATCTTCACCTCGTGCACACAATGTCTGAACAAGATCCTGATCAACGAGTGGAATTCTGCAGAAATGTTTATTAAAATGTGTGATAATGATGACACTTTCCATGCCAAGGTGTTTTGGGCAGATGAAGCATGCTTCAAATTGAATGGCCATGCGAACAGGCACAACACAAGTTACTGGCTGCAGCTAATCCTCATGTCGATCGAGATCGATAAAGGTGTCAATTCTCCGGGTGTTACAGTGTGGGCTGTTATCAGTGCTGAGCAGTTCACGGTCAATTTAACCCGAGTCAGCCTCCATGCATAGGAAACACGTTTTGATCTAACTCATATTTTGTTCGGGAAGTCTTTATGCCAACGCTAGAAAATATGCGTTAAAAATTATATTTGATCTTTCTCGATATTCAAAGTGTGTTAATTAAGATTTTTTAAAACGTATCTAAAGAAAAAGATTTGATATATTTTTAACTAAATTGAGAAATAAATAGACCAGATCACGTGACCTTGTTTGAATCAATCTTTTCTCCTGACACATGTATGCACACGAATATCTTCGGAAAACCTTTGAAATGCGGATAGTTATATTTTTGGGCCAGTCAGTTGTTGAGACAAAACAACAAACAGTTCAAGGAAAATAAATATTCAAATGAAATTCAGTCTTCGTATAAAATGAATGGAGGTGTTAGAATACAGACTGTGTGTAGATGGCAGAATCTTGTCTTGGATAATTGTGTCGAGATCAGCTGCGGATAACGGCAAAGTAATTTGATCGGGTTTCTTCAATAGTTTTCACTTTTGTTCAGATTTTCTATTTCTTGTAATATAATATACCATCAACTTTTTTATTTTAATTTGAACATTTTGCGTTTTATTCTATATTGCTTTAATACGTCTACCTTGGCTTTGTTTGATAGCGTACATATTATTCAATTATTATTTTTTGTGAAGTAGATTTGTTACATTAATATGTATTATTCTGTAATATGTATCAGTGCTCCCTTTCTAACTTTGATGGATGTTTCTGAGTAGCCTTATTCTGTTTTGAGTGTACGACCCTAATTGCTTGTGATTATGCAATCGTATTTTACCGTACAATAATACTGGTCATTTTCAGGTCGTCCTTTGTGATTTCACCAGTATGGTGTACGTATAGCCTCTAAGTATATCATATGATGGGTTAAAATTGGCCACTAGACTCAGTAGGTGGTACGGACCACACCAGATGACATCAGACAAAGAGAGGACACCAAAAATAACTGTTCATGAGTCATATAATGATGTCGGTTTAACAAAATACTCTTTTTTTAGTATATATATTCGCTACAGAAGGACACAATTCGCACACAAGTGACAAACACGCGGAGCAATAATATAGAGCATCAGTAGATTAGCAGTAATTATTTTCATAATCCTGGATTACATAATAATATACTCTGTTGAAATACCTTTTCACTCTAACCAGACTGCTATTATTTATGTAGAGTATTAATTTAAATTCTGTCTGCCCTATAGGTTTTGAAGCTTTACGCTGTTGGTCTAAGTCTGCGTACTGTAATTTTATTTGTAGACTTGGATTTAAATTTTGAATTTTAAAATTTCTGTCATATTGAGTTAATAGATGCTTACACTGAATCAGACTGAAACGAGGAGTTCCTGTTTTCTTACTAAACAAACAAATCCATCCGTGAATTTAAGTTACCCTTATATTTTTACTATTTCGCACAATATGCTTAAAATTCGGTCAGTGGAATACCCGGTGTCAACTTGATGTATTCTGTTATTTTTATATTTTTCCTAAAACCACTGTTAATATCCCGAAAGGGGCAATATTTTTCCTTATCCTTTTTGCTCTTTATTTTTTTGCTAATTTGTATATTGGAAAACAAACTTGTTCTCATTAAAGTTAGGCTTTGACAATAAAATATAGTGTAATCGTTGAAGTGTGGATTCTGTCAATAACAATTACCAAGCGTTGTTTTTTGCCGTACAATGAAGTAATTTTCTTTACAAACGATGATCCAATTAAATCGGAATATTTTCTGTCTGCAATTAGAGAAGCACTTTATTCATTAGGGAAAATGTCGTGCAAAGAATTGTGTATAATTGACATTATATTTTCAAAACATTATTCATTTTTTGTAATTTTGCACTAATGCATTTCCGCAAGGAGGATGATATATCCTAATAGACATTCTGTAAGCATAAAGAAGGAATGGGGGAGAAAAAGGTTCATTGCTTGAGAGTGGCTCAGGGTCTGAGTTTGCCAGGCTGCTTGGGTGTAGTCTGAATTTTTTTATTTCTATCTCTTCAACAGTTGTTAATTTATCGAACCCTTTCCTATATTCTTTAACAAAAAGCAGGGTGTAGCTATTTATTTTATCTCGAAGTTATCCCGTACTTAGGAGCGCAGATTTTTCATAATACGTATTACTAGTGGATTAATTAGTATAGGTATATTCCTCGCTTCTTTGTAGAAGGGGGTTATAACTTTTTTCTGGCCTAGTTTTGCTCTCAGTCTACTGCGTGGGTTTCATTAAACCTACCTACCGTAGATTCAAACTCCGGCTACATTGCTGTAACAAAATGAACCTGTGTGCAGTACACTGACGCGGGAAAAATACGGAATGTTTTTTGATAAAAAATTCCACCCACTGTCGCGAACGCGTGTACATATCTGTGGTCGTTTTACCAGACTGTTATTCAGTATAAGTGATGTGCCGCCAGTTGAAAGCTCTTGCCTGAAATTTCTGGAAAGACATGCTGTTGGATAGAATATATTTATTTATTCTTCATGTTCTCTGGTTTTTATTTTTTCATTTTATTATAGAGGGTGTTCGCGACCTTCCCGACGTTTTCGAATTTTTATAAAGTCCAAGATCCATGGGAAACTATAAACTTGAACTGAATCTGTCAAGGAAAACTATCCGTATTTGTTCTCATTTGTACAATTGATATGCAGATTCTTTTATACAGAAGTGAAACATGACCAGAAAACCAACAAGCAAAAGACAGTTGTGTGAATGATGTGGGAAAACATGTTACACACGAGCAACAAGCTTGGTGTTATGTGGCCAGTGAAGAAAATATATTTCAAAATATCCTATTTCATTTTAATCTTCGCTCATTTAATATTCTTCGAAGACAAAAAAAGTGTGTTTCTATGATAATTAAACGCGAAATAACTTTTTAGAATGTTTATAGTTTCCAATTGTTCAAAGTTGCATAAATCTTTGAAATCATTCCAATTTCTTTGGAAGATGGAAGTTTTTTAATTCGCTGGGTATTCGCAGTTAAATACCATCGCATTGGAAATGATCATACTTCCTTCCACAATTTCCTTTTTTCGCCGTCTCACCACTCTGCAATTTCCCAGTTTTGAGGTTACCTTCTCCATATACCCTGTCTCATGCCCTTTATTCTAAGCCGTTCAGCCGATCGAATTGATCAGCTCAGGATCAGCTCTTCCTAACTGCGGCTATCAGTGTGAACAGTATAGAAGTTTAGATATAAATAGATAACCTGCTGAACAATTAAAGATAAAGGACTTGGCCTAGTATTGTGTTTATTACTACCTCTCTGTTTAAGAACATTGGACGGAGGAGTCTGGTTTCGGTTTTCAGGGATAGAAGTGTAGAGGAAATAGGAGAAATTACTAAATGTAGAGCGGGATGCGAGTGATTCACAAAGATGAGATTTAAGAATTGGTGCAGATTATGTTTGTCAGTTTGCGTCCGGGAACTGTACAGTATATCCACTGTGAAACGGTTAATTTGACTTTCCAGGCTTGTGGTAGCGGATATACGGATAAATGAATTACCTGATTCGCTTGGCCATTATCTGGAGTTTTCACTGTCTATTTGTGTATAAGCAGCGATTGTGTGAGCTATTGTAGGTGTACAACATCCCATGTTTTAACTAGATTGGTTACATCTTGTTCTTCTGCTGTGCGATTATTTCAGTCGAAATCTGTTTTGGAGAACCATCACTGGCGAGTCACCGTGTCAATCCTTCGGAGTGTTGGTCTGTTCAATCACCTCTCCTCGGAGGAATGGTATGTGTGTGTGTTCTCGTGTGTATACTGTAGTCTCGCCAGACAGAAGCACAGGATGTGGTGGTGATGAGGGATGTTGAGGGAAGCAAGGGGTTGTGTGGTTAGAAAGTGTTTCCGCAGGTTCATTGCCAGTTGATGATGAAGAGAGGGAAATGGGGAAAAGAAAGAGAAGGATTGGTGTGAAAAGAGAGCACAAGACACAGGGGAAATGGAGAGAGAGAATGGAGGTATTGGAGGAAGAAGAAGAATGAAAAGAGGGAGGGTTGAAGGAGGGAGAAACAGAGAGACAACCATGGAAAGAGACATAAAAAGACAGGAAATACGGAAGATGGCTTACGGCATGCACATCTGCATAGCACTGCTGCTTACAAAGCGAGTAAATGAGATAGACCCATGATCGAGAGTAACAGATGGCACGTAGCTCGGCGGTTACACAGAAATCCCGCTGTCGCCGAATCACGTTCTAAACATGGTATATCGATATGAAACTGTAACTAGTTTGCAACTAGTTGTATTTCTCGATTACTATGCTCAAATTGCTTCATCTCATTGCTCTAGTTATTTGATTCCCAGTTGTGGGATATTTGGAGGATTCATACTGTGTTACTAAACATTTCAGGCAAACAATAACCCAGTATATTCGTGATCTGATCCTCGCAACGGACATCACCCAACAGACCACTTATCTGAGCCAGTTTGTGGTGAGTGCGGGTGTGTTGGTGGTAGTCTTGTGCGATCGAGTCTACTGACCCTCAATTGTTTTTTCTTCCAGGCCCTCTCGGAGAAATCGAGTATCGACATGCTGAACAACAAGGCGCACAAGCTGCTTGTATTGCAGGTATTCAGTTCACACAACTCCATATACTATGTACAAGCTATTCGACAGTATAATACGAGTGTGGGATGATACCAACAAGGTAGCTCGTTATTGCTGGGCACTGACCCACAATTTCTGGAATGTGTACGACGTTTCCCTCTTTTCAGTCCATGCATGGACAGCCAATCGGAATTGTGGTTGACCTTTAGAGGCATCCTATGTGTGCCATGTTTTGACAACAAGGCACGTATTACAGAATTATTTTTCAATGTTTTTAAAGTCACTAAAGTAATTAAGTTTTCGTTCGATTCGCTGTTTTTTCCGGCTGAGACTGCAGGATGCCAGTAAAATAAAGTAAAACCACTACTGTGTAAAACATAATTGTGTTCACCCCCCTTTTTGAGAATTTTACTCTTTGATTTCAGTGTGCGAGTTTTAATCTTTATTTATTTATTTTTGTGATTCTTCACTGTCACTTCACTTTTAATCTCATGATTATGAGCGCAGTCGTGGCTCGAAAGCCTCGAAGTTTAATTTTTAATTTTTAATTTGCAATAACATTTTTACACTGTGGTCTTAATTTATTTTATCAACAGAAGTGTACAATACTTCAATTTGAAATATGCCAGTAAAGTTCTCCCATTTTATTATTCTCTTGTAATGTGTTTCACGAGTCGCATCTTTTGGCATGGAATGATATTTGCGGTGTGTAGCGGGAGTTAAAAGTGGAGCAGCATGACTATCTATTGAAGAGAGTACAATAAGTTGAGCACGAATTAAAGCCAGCAGACATTTGCTTTTGAAGAACAGCGTGATAAAAAGATGCGGTTGACAACGTTTTCATCACCACAAACTTTGAATCACGGGTCCCGTTTCACAAATCAAATTAACCCAATGGTCCACGTATAGTTTAAAAGTGAGCATTTCTCAAAAGAAATACTTCAGTAAAATGTTGAGTGTGCCTGCGAGTTGCATTAAATCAGTTTTTATATTTGATTTCTAAAATTAATTAAATTGTTTTTTATTTTAAAATATTTTTCATCTTTTAAAAAAATAACATATTTTTTATAAATTATATTTTCTTTACAAAATTTTCAGAATAAAATATTCCTTTGAAATGTGGGCACTGGCAAGTGGGAGAATGATTTCCCTTGAGGCATACGACTCGCAGTTTTGTCCTGTCATTTAATATCTTTTTACTGTTCTGCCGAACTATCGAACTCAACCGTCAACTTCTCTGTATTTAGATAGAACCCTTTGAGAACCGCATGAAATTAACTGTTGATTTGCAACTTAAATATATGCGACTGAAAACCATGTGAATTAAAATCTTAAGTTGATTTAAGTTAACAATTAGAGGATAATTGATTTTCTCTCACGTCAACAACTTACTGTAAGTGGCAGCTCAACTAAATCATTTTTTTTCGTGATGCAGGCCCCAGTTCGTTTTAGATTTTTGCACACCGTTGCAGATGAAACTACACAATTCGGTAACTCTAATCGACATCAGTTGGATTGATGTCTTGTTAGGAACTGAGCACATATTATTCTACGAATGTTGATATTGGAAAAAAAATTATTCGTTTTCTCTATGACTCGGTTTACTTGACCTTGTAGGTGCACTTTCTAGTGGCAGGTTTTTGGAAAGCATTCCGCGAGTCTATGCCATCTCTTCTGTCTCTCCCGGATGGTATTGATGAGAGTGCGGCATGCTCCAACCCTCCTCAGCACTTCCACCCTGCCCCTCCAGCTAATCTTTTCTATCCTTCGCCATATAGCGACAACATAT
>JAUYWV010088645.1:0-15276 GCA_032274565.1 Nematoplana nigrocapitula | reverse complement strand
CTCTGCCCCCGCCCAAGGCCTGGTGCAGTACCTCCGAAGGATGGGGCGCCTGACGCCGCCGCCTATATCCGGCCAGTAGACTGGGCAGGCGTGCGGTGAACAGAGAAGAAGAAGAAGGTGCTCCGTGGTCTCGTCGTGTTGTGGGCAGCATTCACAGGACGCTGTGTAGGAAGTGGCATGTGGACGTGTCTCTTGATTGCATTTGTCGTCACATCCTACCCAATGGTGGTGTTTTGCTGTGCTAGGTGTGTGGCCTTCTCAGTTCAAGGTGATGCCGACGTGTGATGGTACCCACTGGAAGTGGAAGGAGCTGTTCTGTGATGTGCTTGCATGGCAAGTGTGCGAATGCTGTCGGACAGTCAGTCAGCCATCGAAAGCCTCTCCAGGGGTCACCAGAACCACCTCGTTTGTAAATTGTGAGAGTACATCCCAACCCGATGTGTGTAACTTTCTCTGTGGAACTACTCTGACGGTCTAACATCTCGAAGCAATTCAATTCGACCATGAATTGAAACAGTTTTCGTAGAGAATTTTCCGACAAAGATCAGATAACGAAGACACACTCGGGAATCTAAGGCGTGTGGTCACTTTTTCACAATGAGATTAAAACATTGAGTAATTCATTGTTATGTAAATATTTTCCTATAAAGCTCCTCCATTCGCACATTTCTAGATTTTTAACCTCTAAGTTTTAACTCCCTGTCCCCTTGCCCCTCTTTCTTTACTCTCCATATTATTGGTCTTCCTTCGATCCAGCTTACCAGTCGCTTGAAACTATGGACACGATCTACGAACCTGAATATTTGCTTGAAAAACAATAAAGGTGGGGAATTATTTCCCCAACAAGGACCACACTCCCTAGGCTTTGAAGGCGTCCTACATTGAACGCACCAAACGACACCTGGATGAACGAGTGAAGGAGCACAAGAAAGGACCTGGAGCTATCCAATCCCGTCTTCTGGAATGCTCGTGCCAGGATCAATGAAGCCATTCTCCATTGTGTCACCATCTGACAGTCTGTTTGACTTGGCGGTGAGGGAGGCGGTTCACGCAGAGAGTCCCTTCTCTTAATAAAGCTTTGGCGAATGGTGGAGCCTCTTTCTTTATAAAGCATTTCAATTGTGTTTAATTGTGTTTTAATATTCCCTCGTAATTTAATTATATTTCTTTTGTATTATCCCTAGGCATGAGTATGGCTGATGAATAGCAGAAAGCGGTCGCCCCGAATACATTTTTGGTATGGGTATCCTTTATCCTACGCATTGATTTTCTGATTTCCTACAACGCATTAGACGGTGCAGTAATATGCAAATTTGGGCTAAAAGAATGCACGCACATATAAGACTTCTCAACAGCAGCTTAATCTTTTCGGGCATCACACACGATGAGCGAGGATAGAGAACGAAAAGCGAACAACAACAACAACAAAAGAGACTGGATGGAAGGACGACTTGACAGATCGGAGTGGAGAAACGGAGACAATTCAGCACCTTCTCTACCAGTGCCCGGCCTGGACCACGCACCGGCTACGTCTATGGGGTGCCTTCCCGAGTTTGTCCGAGGCTCTGCAAAACCCCAGCAAATTGGTCGGTCGGTTAGCCCGGCAGTTATCCGCGTCCCGCGGGCCTGTTTGGGAAGATGAAGAAGAAGAAGACATGAGTGAATTGGTGAAAGGATGTAAAGAGAGGGAGAGTTGGAAGAGAAAGATATTCCTATGGGTGCACCCACGGTCACTCCAGTGAAAAGACACATCTTCAATAGACGTCCGATCAATGCTTAAATCCGTCTCCGGGAGAGAAGGGAATAGGTTTCACCCGGCTGTGAACCGTAGACGCCACCAATCAAGACATCCATCATCTGCAAATCATATAGAGTCGTGGGAAGAAACCACGGTCAAGAACGAAGCGGTGTAGTACGCGCAGACCTGCCAAAAGTGTCAGCGAACAGAACAAGTGCCTCCTCCTCGGCCAGGCAAAATTCTAACCCCAAATGAGTGCGGGGAAAAGTGCATTGACAAAACTACATAGTGCTGCTAGCCGCTCGAAACCTGTTTGCGGGAAACCAGACGAGAAATTCCAAATATTTCCTGCTATTTACAAAGACCCTCCCTCTCACTCGCCAACAGGAAGATCGAGGTGATAAAGATTTCCCTAATTAACCTCAGAGGAGGTTATATGCTTCCCATCTCAAGCCGTTCTTCCCTTTATCTGTATGTATTCACTGTATGTTCTATACTTTTTCATTTTTTCGTTTCCCTTCATTTATTTCTTTTAAACGCTTCATTTTCGATTTATAAATCTTTGCCACTTTATGACACCACTTAACTCCTCGATTCACTTAGAAGAGCTTAAAATTTCATCGATTTAATAGTTTGGCTGAGTCCGGGATTACAATGCAATATCGATTTAACATATTTATAAATTCAATGAGATATTTTTCTAGCAAATGGCCGAGTTCTTCCTGCTGATCTTTCCTTATAGATGACACGAATGTTGTCATCTACATCAGCTGCCGATGAGTACCAGGACGCGTAGCACCTTATTGTTGGAAACCTTGACTACCCACGGGGTCTTCATCATGCTGCTTGGGTACATGCAGTTGATTTCTCGTGGCGGGGAATTCTTGTCGAGCAGGCCAAGTGCTGCGTTCCATGGGAACTATCGCATTCTCTCTCTCTTTCATCTTTTCTCCTATCTTTTCTTTCCTTTCTCTCCTCTATCCCTTTGTTTCTTTCTCCCCCTCTTTTCTCTCTCTTCTGTGCCTCCTTTTTTGTTTCTTCTCTCTCACTCTTTCCTCTTTCCCCTCTCTCTTTTCTCTCCTCTCAACTCTCTCCCTCTCTCACTCCTCTATCCCCTTTTCTCTCTTCTCTTCCTCTTCTCTGTCTCCCTTTTTCTTTCTTCTCTCCTCTATCCCTTCTCTCTCTCTCTCCTCTATGCATCTATTTTTCTCTATCTATCTCCCTTTTTCTCTCTCCTCTCCTTTCTCTCTTATCTCGTCTCTCCTCTCACATTTTTCTTTGTCTCTCCTCTCAACTCTTTACCTTCTTCTTTTCTCTCTCCTTTTTCTCTTATCTACTCACCCTCTCTTTTCACTCTCCCATTTTCACCTCTCTCCCTCTCTTTTTTCTCTCTTTTGTCTCTCTACTCTTTCTTTTCTTTCCTCTCATTTTTTTTATCTTTTTCACTCCTCTCAATTCTTTTTCTCTTCATCTCTATTCTCTCTCCACCTACATTTCTCCATCTTTTCTCCTCTCATTTTTCTTTCCTCTCACTTCTCTCTTTTCTTTCTCTTCTCTCCCTCTCTCTCTCCTCTATCCCTTTTTACTCTCTTTTCTCCCCTCTCTTTTATTTCTTTTCTTCTCACTTTTCTCTTGGAGGTTGTGGAATTACTACAACAAAACCAACTACCATGCAGCCGGGTATACATCGACTTGCTTCGCTAAATAACACCAATTAATTTAATTGACCAATTATTATACATCTTCGTGTGTACATAAGTGAAAACAAACACAAGAGATGACAGAATACACTCTTCCCTCTCCCCTCATGAATCCACTTTCTATGCCATCGCAGTACACGACATATACTGCCCATAACGCCCACATTGAATGGTGAACACAGAATTCGGACACATTGGCCACTCACTTTGTCCGCCTCACTCCTGTCCGCTGGCACCACTGGCATGTCCGTGTGGTTGGGAACGCTCTCGCCTCCTTCTTGCTCCACAACCCCTCCACCGCCAACATCTCCCCTCCCTTCTGGGGCGTGGTGGGTGCTGGCGTTGCTAGGCAACAGGGTACTGACCGGGGAGGCCATGGTGGAGGCGATGGGGATACTGTGGACGAGCATGTCGGTGATCTCCCGTCGCAGTTCCAAGGAGTTGGGAAAGGCGGGCACATCGTCGGGCAGACGCACCGTTTGTTCGTCCACATTCACGTAGCACACATTGGCCTGGAATACAAATGCACGGCCCCTTGGAACACATCTCTTCATGGATCGATGGCGTTACCATGTTCACAAATCACAATACGCTCTGCTCTGCGCCATTTTGAATTTCTCCCCTCCCCCTAAAAAAAACCTTTTGAGTACCCTTGCTGGGATAAAGTCAAAAAGAAGACATTTAAAGACCTGTAGCTACCATATTACATTTTATAACGCAAATCGCCGCTGATCTATTTATAGAACACAAGGTTGCCGGTAGTTCGCACATTCACCACTCGCATTAAGACAAACAACTTGAGCAAATCATTTCTAGTGGTTTATGTCTACCACTAACAGGAAACTCGCGCATCTGAAACCGATCGATTATTCTCCGATGTTTCGTCTTTTACTGCGATTTTGGAGGTCGGTCTCCTCGCCTCTTTCTTGACCACGTCATACCATTACAAAGGACTGTTGATATCGAGCGCCAGCAGAGAATAAGGAGAGTCTCGCTTACATACCTCGGAGGCCAGTTGGATTTCCGCTTCGCCCGACAGCCCGGTTCGTTTGCCCATAATGAAGGGAAGGGGAGCGTCTAAAAAGTGGATCACTCCGATGGGTAGCACCGGGACGTAGACGTGTGGCCAGGCGAAGGGGAAGAGCAGACAGGCAAGGCACTCGGCGACCATCATGAGCAGGCGTGTATCTGGAACAGAAGACAGCACAATCGCATCTACAGTACTTTGCCATTGTTTCATCAGTCTGTGCAATTGTGCTTGGTGGTACTGTATGCGTTCTGTACTGCTTGCTACACTAACTTTAAAGGAGGCAATCTAAGCAAACATATCCTACATATACAGGCATGCCACACCCTGGATGGCGGCTTACCGCATTGCATTTTAGTCTGGCGTCTTTCCTACTACTGCTACTTGTATGCAAATCTGCGACAATATCACTGGAAAACGGAAAATGATTTAGTCTGTTTCTTCCCAATATTATAGAACGTCGCACACTTGAATATACCTCAACGGCAGATCATGTGGAGAGTAAAATACTGAAGGACTCTCTCTCTCTCTCTCTCCCTTTCTCCATCTATTACCATCTCTCTCCCTCTTTTCCCTCTCTTACTATCCCTCTCCCTCTTTTATCATCCCTCTCCTTCTCTTACTATCTCTCTTCCTCTCTTATCATCCCTCTCCCTCTCTTACCATACCTCTCCCTCTTTTCCCTCTCTTATCAACCCTCTCCTTCTCTTACCATCTCTCTCCCTCTCGTATCACCTCTCTCCCTCTCTTAGCATCCCTCTCAATTTCTTATCATCCCTTTCCCTCTTTTACCTCTCTTATCATCCCACTCCCTCTCTTACCATCTCTCATCTCTCTGTTTTCCCTCTCTTATCATCCCTCTCCCTCTCTTACTATTCCTCTCCATCTCTTATCATCTCTCTCCCTCTCTTATCATCCCTCTCCCTCTCTTACCATTCATCTCCCTCTTTTCCCTCTCTTACCGCCCATCTCTTATCATCCCTTTCCCTCTCTTATCATCCCTATCCCTCTCTCTTTTTTCTCAATCTTATCATCCCTTTACCTCTCTTACCTTCCCTCTGCCACTTTTTCCATCTCTTGTCATCCCTCTCCCTCTCTTACCATCTCTCTCCCTCTATTCCTTCTCTTAACATCCCTCTGTCACTTTTTCCCTCTCTTACCATCCCTCTCTTAAAAAATTGGTACGGCTTAAGAAAAATCGATATTCCAGGGCTCTTTCCAGGATTTTGTAGCACACTCCGTTTGTCCTAATTTTTATTTATAAACTAAATTAAAGGAAAGAAATTAGACATATTTATTTAAATGCATTCACTGAATCTTTGAAAAAGTGTAATGTCAAACAAATGCAACAATCTGTAGAGTTACTACTTGCTGTCAATTAGTTCTCAATTACAGTGCACTGGATTGAACTATCAGCACCAACCCTGTCTTACCATTCATCTCCCACTGTTTCATCTGCCTTTCTATTTCTGACGATTCACTCTCTTGTGTCAGGAGGTACAAACAATTTTATAGGAGAAACTTCAACCACTAGCCAACTGTACCTAAAATTGATTTCAGCTAATCCAATAAAGACAACTTGAAGCAGATGCTCTCGGCAGAACCTCCCTTTTCCCACTCCTAGCTCACTGATCAAGCGGAGAAGTGATTCAAAAGGTTGGGTGTAAATGCGCCGAGGAGACAAGGAAGAGCTCCTCTTTGGTGGCCAAACAGCTAAGATCAGAGTTGAACCTCAAACGTTGCGCTGTGTAGTTTGCCGCGACGCGGATGCAGACACTGGAACGTACAGTTTATAGTATAGCACTTCCGGCAACGAGAAAACAGTAATTTGGGCGAGACGGAATCAATAATAACACGACTGACTGCCTGCCGAGTAAAGTTGATTAGAAAGAGCTTACCCCAGCTGGTAGTCATACACCTCGTTAGAACTGCGCTAAGAATAACAGCCCAAGAAATTGATTTTCCAGTTGCCTATTATTATGATCAACTGCGCTGAGTTTAGTGTACTGTACATAACCACCGGAGGCTTATCGCTGTTTGCCTCCTTGAGTCTGTGCAGATTTCTGAATCGTTCCAGATACAATCGATTCGCAGATTTCAAACAAGGCCGGGGGGGGGGGCGTCCGAATGAAGACCACAATATCAAGAAAATTTATTTTGTCGCATGTTCAAGTTTGTCCTCGAGGCGATTTAAAATATTAATAAATACATCTCTTGGAAAAAGAATATCACCTAATAAATTCAACGAGAGGGATTTGGCGATCCTAAGAAAACTGTTTTGTATAAAGGGGCCCCTCAACAGAAATCAAATTAGATCGATAACTTTTGACATACGACACAACGGAATTCATCTTCCCATTCCGCCTTGGCGCTCCTCAAAGTCTCAAAAAATATACCGACAAAAATTGGGAACACATATACATACGGTACTTCTATGAAATGAATTTTTGTTTATATGTAATCGAGAGCGACTATAGATAATATAATCAATACTGTTGAGGACGGTAACTTTTCTCTCCAATCTTCCCTGTACTAGCTACCTCTCTCTCTCCTTATAGGGAACATCTTCGCTTGAGAGAAATAGACGCACCTTGGCACAGTAGGACCACTCGGAATTCGAGTAGAACGCAGGTGTAAACCCGAATGAGATTCTCCAGACCCAGCACCTCCAGAAGGCCGCGCATCGGATACTCGAAGAGGGGCAACTCGGTGACCGCTGGAACACAACAAGTCTCTCTCCAATTAGTTTTCAGGTCACAATCGAAAGAGCTTATAGTCTTAATCCACCATGTCTTAAGTTTATATACCGGAGATCTGTTAGTTATGACAGGAAATATTAACAATAAAATGCTACTTTCACTCGAATTTGCACAACTAATTAATGCTTTTGTGAAAAACAAATTCCTGCTCCTGATCTTAGCAAAAGATGTATCTGCATTGTCCTGGAAAATAATTGATTGGCATAATATGAAAGGGGCCTGACTATGTCAGAAACCTCTCGGCCGGCCAGTGAGCTAATAGATATATAACAATTTGAACTAGATTTGAAATAGACGCCAGTTAACAAGAGAGCTGGCGGCACACATTTTTCCCTGGCTGATTTCGCTCGCCTCACTCACTCGCTGCGACTGTAGAGTTTAGCAGCGAGTTATAAAAACTAGGTAAAGTCGTTATCGGAAAAACTTTTTTATTATTTATGTTATGCTGCTATATAAGTTATATATTATTGTAGCTCTCAACCAGGCGCACATTTTAGTATAATATTTATTCATATCTGTGTTATATTTCATGCAGTTTTGCCTCTTTGAAATTACGTGAATTTGCATTGAAAACAATTGAAACGAACGAGTCACCAAAGTATTGATATGCGTCAAAATTGTCCTCAATGTTACCGCTTCTCCTTTATGCGTAGATCTTAGATCTCGGCCGGCCGAGCATAAAAGATGAAACCACTGAATTCTTATCTAAGCGTTCATGAAGCAGAATTAAGCCTACAGTATATACGTTATGGGGAAAAACAGTGATTGATGGGAAAACGGAAAGCGCATACGAATTGTCAAAACTATTTGCACATCAATAAAACAATAATTTTTTTTCTAAAAGTAAAACAAAACACAGTTATTCGGCATAGCAGTGCACTCCACAGAGTAATGGGGAAGCAGTCAACACGGACAAACAATTGGTGCTACCCACGGAAGACAGGTGGTGTGTATGCAAAGTCACAAAATTACCTGAGCTGTATTGATCGTTGGAAATTGGGATCTCCGCTGGGGAAATTTGGAGAGGGCGAGAATGTCGTGAATATCACCAAATGAAGACATCTTCTCTCTCTCTAATGGATTTCCGCAATTCTCCTCACAGACGACAACAGGTCCGTCATTATCAGTTTGATATTTGTCTATGTATTCTATCTACTGTTACCATGCTTCTATTTCTGCGTCGATCCGTTTTATCTATATCACTTTTTGTGTTTTCTTTTGTTAGTCTTCAATTCTACAGTACTATTTTCTTCTGCTTGCAGGCGGTGAACTGACCATCTCGGAAGGTTTATTTCTACATCTGGAGGAAGTCCACGATAACCTTGAATGACTCCCGGTACGGTACTGGTGCATCTTTCCTTGCATACTGCCAAAATCTCGACACTGCATCGGACATTCGGATATATACAAACTAGCTCCAATTTGTCCGATATAACACAGGACTCAAGCGTCTCCCCAAGGGAAGCTGTTTCCCAACCATCCAGCTCCAAGCATCTTCAATGAGAAAGCAAGCGAATGAGAACTCCTACCAGGACGTCGTGCGTGGTGCGTGCGGTAGACTCCCCGGAAGGACAGACAACTACCCGAGGGCGGCACGGGCACTTCGAACAGCAGGTTCTGCACGTAGCTCTCCAGCGGGAGGGATGCACCGCCGCCATCTTGCACACATCTGCACAGGTCGTAGAGCCAGGTGGTGAGAGCCGGCAGGAAGCACACGTGAGTCAGAACACCGACCGCCTGCAAGTAGAGCACAGATTCACACACACGAGTTCCACTTTGGTGTACTCCTCCAAGTAACTCTCCTCTCTCTCCCCATACGCCTCTGACCTTGCTCCAGGTCAACCCGGACCACCACAAGCAAGGGCCGTTTTAACCATTTTTAGGAATCCGACCGTACATTTTAAGAATTACAACATGCTAAACTACTATGTATAGCTTCATTTATGTAAAAATATAAACTGATCGATAAATGCAAATGCCTTTTGCCTAGGCAAGGGGGCTGGCTGTGGATCACAAATCTTCCGGCCCAACTCTAGTACACGACTAGTTTCGTCCTGATTGGGACTCATCAGGTGTACGCAAGAGAAGGTGAACCGGATTGACTTACTACTGGCAATTCAAGACTGGAGCTCCGAAAATGTAATTTCATCTCAGCTTATGTTGCCTACACCTGATGAGTCCCAATCAGGACGAAACTAGTCGTGTACTAGAGTTGGGCCGGAGGTTTGTGATCCACAGCATAGGGAAAGGGCATTTACATTCAATAATAATTAAACTATTACATCACACTGAAACCCATAGGGAATCAATGATCTTATAGAAACACTGAACATACGGAAGCATTACAAAGATCGCCAATAGATTGTATTACAATAATAAGAAAATTGTGACGAAAACGGTTCTATCACTACACTACTTGTTTGAAATGCACTGACATGAAATGAAAGAAAGAGTTGAGCCGGGCGAGAGATGGCAACATTCAGTCGTCGTTCGCCATTTGATCACCTACTTTTTGGGACAATCGTGTAACCTCCAGTGCCTCTATGCCAGAGGTCGGCAATGTCTTGGACACCGGGGGTCAGATTATGGGTCTAAGATCACCACGCTGGCAGGCGTAAAAACAAGAACGTTTATAAATGTACAAACACATTTATTACTTCCCTGCTGTGTATCAGGCTTCTCAAGACAATGCGCGATATGATGGCGCTTTTGCCGTGAACACAAAGATGGAATATCCGGTGAACGGAGAGATGACTACCAGTCAAATGTGCTCAAAGGAGGTTCTTGGCGAGCTTCATAATTGTTCACAACTGAGAGTCGACCCAGACATTGAAAACATGATGGCACGAACTATAGGCCCACGATTCCAGGGAAAGCGACCACAGGGAAACATAACATCCCCAAAGAGAATCGAGAATGAAATCGGTCGCCACTCTGCAACTCAATAAGCTCCATTTGAAGATCAGTAGGGGCTATGAAAATAACTTCATCTTGCCAGCCATGGAGCGGAGATCAGAAAAGCGAGTTGCAAATTGGACACAGAGATCACTAGGACACGAATGACGACTTTTTAAAGAAAAAACTGACTGCGGCAGTTGCCAATTGCCGACACCCCCCCCCCCTCTACGCACACGGTGTCCTGGGGACCATCCTGAGTGGTGGTGCGAATACACTAGGCTTCGGGGCGTCTTGGTTGGGCTTGGGCATATGTGTGGTGTTCTGTGAAGGTTGGGCCTTCTTGATTAAATTGCGACCATCCTTCTAAGGCGCATAATGCTGTAGAAAGTTTGAGTATCGCTTGGGTGAGGGCTGGTGGTGTCCACCTCCGTTGCGTGTTAATTACACAGCCACATCCTCAGACAAAATATAGAACTGAATAGTCAAATTATGAAAAAACATATGAAAAATGTTGAACAAAGGTAAATAACTAATTTAAAACAAAAATAATTCCGCAAAAAAACAACGAGACAATCAATTAAACATTTCAAGAACAATCGAAACCCCGCTATTAGCTAAATTACACCGAAGACTGGGGCAAAACCTTTTAATTGTCACCAATGGTGAATCTCCCTTTTGCCGTGCTCCCCCATCCTCGTGATCCAGCTCCTATACTCGCCTCAAAGCCAATCTTATTCATCAGTTCCAGTGTCCTGTTGAACATAGGATTTGACCTTTCAGAGGAATCCATGTCGGTGGACTCGTATCTGAGTTGGCTCCGCCTCCGCTGCGTGATGCCGATGAACAACAGAAACTCTACAAACCAAGCAAAGCGACCAACCTTTGTGGCGTAGAGTTTGTCAGCTGTGGTGGAAAATCTGCTCCAACTGGCCAACGAGTTCGTGTCCCCAGGACCCCCGTCCACACTCGTCTGTCGCTCCATCTCGTACATGTTCTGCAGGGCAGCCATAGCCTCGCGCACTTCATCGTGCAGAACCTCTTCGTAGAAGATCAATGCGACGCCGTAGAGCCGCGAGCCGTCCTCCCGGGTGATCACAAATGTCTGATTGGTCGGGGTGTTTTGCCGATGTTGGTTGCACAGTAGGAGGCCCTGCGGCATGCACATCTGCAATGAGAACCGTCTCCTATATCAGGTTCTAGACTTTCCACCTTTCTGTGTTTCTCCTCTATCGCACGGGAGAAAAATGGCCGACCGCTTCTCGCACTATCATGGCATCTGTCAGAGGCACTCGGTGACTCGGGTGCACCAAGCCACCACAACAACCGGCAAATGACAATTGTAAAGATCTGGACAATGTCATTCTTATCCAATATAGTTTATCATTGAACCTAATTACCATGCTTTTTGGAATATGTAGGCCTTTTGATGGAGTTACCACCATATGCGCAAGATCTGACCACTGGTCAGTCGTTGACAAGTTCAGCAGAACCTTTATGAAGATTCCAGAAACTTTTCAACAACTTGTATGATATTTACACAGTACATGTATTTTCTATTTCCTATATTGCATAAATCGTTGAATTAGACGGAAAACGGTAAAATGCGCTCTCATTTGATATGCGAAGCCATTCTGCGGTCCCGACGATCGCAAATGGACTAGAACAGTCAGAACCGTCGCTCCCCTCGAGACTAGTATCACATAACCACGGCAACTCGGGCATTAACTTCAGAGCGGCTGATTGACAACGACAAGCTGGATGCCATTAGAGAGGCTGGTCAAAACAAACACGATGATGTACACAGCAAAGACGCCACAAACAGCAAAAGTTCCTCAAATGCATACAGTATAGGGAGGCTGTGAGTAGCTGTTTGCTAGTGAAAGGGAAGTGAGAAAAACGATCCGGACGACGACTTTCAGTGTGAGGAGGTCGCTGGGGCGAGTGACTTTCAGGACGCAGGTTGATTCCCTTTACATTTCTAATCTATGGATACATATGCGAGGTGTGGCATGGGTCTCACCACAGCGTCCTTCCTCTCATAGCACCGTTCAATATTGAGGTCTACCCTTCTTCATATCTAGGGTTGCATTGGTCTCCTTGAAAGGTAATATCTAGGGTTGCATTAGTCTCCTTGAAAGGTAATATCTAGGGTTGCATTAGTCTCATTGAAAGGTAATATCTAGGGTTGCATTAGTCTCCTTGAAAGGTAATATCTAGGGTTGCATTGGTCTCCTTGAAAGGTGATATCTAGGGTTGCATTAGTCTCCTTGAAAGGTAATATCTAGGGTTGCATTGGTCTCCTTGAAAGGTAATATCTAGGGTTGTATTGGTCTCCTTGAAAGGTAATATCTAGGGTTGCATTGGTCTCCTTGAAAGGTAACATCTAGGGTTGCATTAGTCTCCTTGAAAGGCAGGAGAGGGACGAAGACAGTGGACTAGTTTCTGCGATGAACGTCAGCTTTGTTTAAGAAAACGGGAGTAAGCTTTCAAAACGAACAAGCAGGTACGCCAATGAAATAAAAACAAACCATTCAACAAAGTGACTACAAACAAACAAAGCACACAAAAATAAAGAAGCAACAAATAAACAAATGAACAAGAAAAAAACTAAATGAATATGTTACAGAAGTAATCAAACAAACAAGTAAACAAATAAACAAAAAGAAAACGATTAAGTATAAAACAAACAACTAAACATACAATAATGAACAAGACAACAAAAAGTACATAATCAAAAGTAAACAAAACAATTAAAAACAGACACAAACAAAAAACAATTAGGTACAGACACCAATTAAACAAACAATAACGAAATAAACGAGCGAAAAGTAAAAGAAAGAAATAAGATGTGGAAAGTAAACAGATAAACAAACAAAAATCGACAAGTAACAAACAAAATGGCAGACAGATAAGCAAAGAAGACGAGTGGAAATACTGCTCAATCAGCAGAGTTGTGTGTGAGGAGTCGTTCGCTATTGAGCAGAGCAGTTCACAGCTGACTCTGTTGACAAGAAATGGACTCGGGTATAGAGGCGAGATGGATGATAGTGCGAGTGAGAACAGTGAACTGTGTGCCATGCGCCTCTCCACGCTACATCAATAGTGCACGCGTTCCATCACACGCACCAATTCAGTAGGATTTCAGTACCTATATTAGGTAATGCAGGGTTCAAACGTCAAAATCGTCATTCAATTATAGATAATAAGGGGGTGGAACATAGTGCCGCCAATGCGGATAACTAGGACGTCGAATAGCGCGGAAATTTGCCTGGAGGTCGCCGAAGCCGAGAACAAATGATAGGCTGTTATTTGATTCCTCTATACGAGCGACACCTGTCCCTGTAGGCTAGCCCACGGTAGATTTTCCTCTGTTCTGAGAAAAGCTGGTATTCAGTGCGCAATCCTTGCACAAACGAGGGAATGTTGACGCAGAACTGGATTTCCATTAATATCAGTAAAACACGTCGGATCAAGTTAGAGAAAGACAGCTGAAGCGGATGTGCATGACGCTATGAAGGACGGAGAGAAAGACGGACGTCAGTGGAGCTGGATTGACAGCCTGGAGAGAGATAGCAGGCGGTGTCTGTTTGTAAACAGAATCACACAAGTTCGAGTATTTTCCTACTCGCAAGTCGTAAAGTGCGAATGTGTCACAACAAGTGAGATTAAAAATCGACATGAGCACCCTGGTTCACTATTCGCATCGGATTACAAAGCACATTGCCAAACAGCACAAACACAAAGCTACCTCACAGAGAAGGAGAATCTAAGAAACTTTCAATGATCATATGTATATTGGGAAAACCGCGTTCAGGATCCACTCGCATCCTAATTAAGCAATTGCTCATCACAGGCATAGCTGTACTTGCACTCTGGACCCTTCTAATTTCAAGTTTATCGACAGTTCTCTTTTCCCCAATTTTACTCCAAATAAAACAGGGCTGCTTTACTTCCCACATCAAGTCTCTTATCACTGATTTATATAAATAGACAGCTTCTCTTGTCAGGTTCATCATTTTAGAGTAATAAATTTTAATTATTTTACTGCACCAATTTAGATCGATTATTTTTGTTTTACTGTACCAGTTTTACATGGATTTTGTTGCTTTCTAACTCTGCTTAATAGTGTATGTTAATTCTTCGTAAATAAGATTTTTTCATATATAAAAAATTCGTATTTTAATATTTCGTAATTAGTTTTCTGTAAATAATTTTACGTGAAGTGTTTTTTTTATAAAAATACCTTTTTCTAAAGAATTTTAAGAAATTCATAAACCGCCTTTATACACACCCGATGAATATGGAACGTATACCACAAAAATGTTCAAGAAGGGTTTCATCATCACGTAAAGTTGATGGCAAATCACAGTCATTTGGAAATGAGGAACCTCATTCAATTACTTATTGAAGAAAATGTTCGAAGTGAACACAGAGCGGACGAACATATCGAAGAAGGCATGTCAGACCCAAAGAAAAAGCGAGACGTTCGGGAGAGAATGTACTATTTGGAACGACTCTATACATTCAATACTATGACTATCTATTTGGCGTAGCACGCAATGTACCCTTTTAAGTACACATTTTTCTGCACACATTTTTCTTTAATGCGATTTTTTACTACCTACATTCCTATTGTATACACCTTTAGTCAATCAGGCTGTAATTCTTTTAATAAAGGGTCGTATACCCCGAAACCGCGGTTGAGACTACACTCTTATATTTTAAGGATAGTTTCTTTTGTTTTACGTTGCACTGCAAAGCGTTCCGTTAATTCCGTAGATAATTTCCAACAACCAACTCGACCATAAGCCGACGGATAGTCACCAAAACTGAAGGCGAAAGAAGCTAAGATCAGGTTAATGAAAGCTGGACAAGGACTGATAAGATCTGGAAGAGTGTGGTGTATACTGTTGAAATGAAATGCTACCGCCGCCGGTTACTGCGGATTTATTTCATGAACAGAAAGAAGGACTAATGATTAAGTTTGGGAAACCGTTGTATAGCAGTTCGTGATGGTGCTGGAAGACCAGAAAGACTGATGCAAGCAATAATGAGGAGAAAGTTGACTTGATGCTGTTGATGTTGTTGTTGTTGTTGTACAGCAGGTCTCGTCAGGGGAGCCGGGACTCCCTCAGATACGAGTCCACCGACACG
>JAUYWV010088634.1:0-15277 GCA_032274565.1 Nematoplana nigrocapitula | reverse complement strand
CTCGTGTTTTAATTACAATTTTTTACAATAAATCTTTTACACTGTGGTTTTACTTTATTTTATCAACTGAAGTGGACCATACTTCAACTACAAACATAGCAAGAGAGGTTCGCCTGTGTAGAAACCCAATTTTAGTCTCCAATTTTCTGTTGATGCCGATTCAAACCGGACAGTTTAATTCCAAGATAGAGACAATGGAGGCTGAGTAAAATTCTTTGAGGCCTTCGGTAGCCAGGATAGTCTTGAGACCGTGTAAGGGGTGAAGTCTTTGGAAGGTAACCATTAAGATATTGTGAATCTGACTGTCTCAAGTAAGTTTCTCATTAAAGTAGGCTCCCAGCGTTTTCAGTGACTGGACCTTTGTGGCTCCTGGAATGTCCCTGGCATTATAGTGTTGTATTTCTTGATAATAACGAGAGTCTGAAGCTTGGAGTTGTTGAGATGTAGCCCCATGGCAGCAGATCATTCTAGCGTTTCTCTATTGGAGTCATGTTAACACACATTGCTTTAATGACTTGCCACGACAGGGCCTCTGAACATACAATCTTTTTTGTCAGAAGCGTGCAAACAGGTATGGGGGGATGATGTAGCGCTGGGAAAATGGCTGTGATAATATTCAACTCGTGAAAATATAGTAATATTTTTTTCGTGTTTGACACACGTACTGCCATTACTCTGAAGGTCATCCTTTAATCTCATCCCTGTTTGGATTCATTTGCACATTTGCCTGAACCCGATTTGTTAATTAAATTTATAAAGAATTTACACCATAACTAAAGGGAGTGGTTGATCTATGCGTCTGTTAGAATTCAAGGACCTGTAATGTGCAATCTTGTTGAAGCATGAATTCAACTCTACTGCGAATCGCGTATTCATCGAGAGAAAAGAAAATAGAGCGATGAACTCTGCTACAGAATAGCTATGACCGGTAAAAAAACATAACTCAGCCTTGTCTATGTCAGGTGTCTCAATTTCTTTCTCATTCATTTTAGAATTTGTATTATTGACTATTTGTGCAAATGTGCAGGGGGATCCCGGAGAACGTGGACCACCCGGGCCTCCAGGACCACCGGGAAGAATACTGCCGAGAGAAGCCTTAGTAAGTCATTTTAGTAGAAGCTTATATCCTGATGATAGAAAATGAAACATTTATATGGCTTGTAATGCAAAATTCTTAGAAATTTCGCCAGCTAGTTTTGAGGATGACATCGAAATCTTTGAAAAACATTACAAATACTGCTACATGTTAGCACAGCGGTGGCCAGAAATGGAAATGGAATATTATCCGTTATTTAAAAATCATATTTGTTTGTTTGTTAGCGTTCGCCGGCATCACCGTGTCTTCAGTTTGTGTTGACAGGTCGCATTGCTTAGTTTACCACTGATCTATTTTGGGTGATCCAGAAAACTTGGTAGCTGTTCAAGCCGTTCCATTTATTGATGTCGTACAATATAGCTTTCTCGAGCTCGGCCTCTTTTTCTTTTAACCTCTACTTTTCCTGTAAGACATCTTTCAAAATGGGATCACTTTTTGTTAAGACATACGTGATAGAACAAAATAATTTCGCTTGATAAGGTATATAGTAGTAGCAAATTTCTTTTAGTTTCTAACTATTTATAAAATTGACTGATTTATTGTGCAAACTGCATTCGACGAAGTGTAACAGTGGTTTGCCGATTTTTGGTAAATTGTATCATCTGGCACAGTCTTTCTTGCATTATATATATATATATATATATATTTATAAGAAAGACTGTGCCAGATGAAACAATTCATCAAATTTTCATCTTTTTGAAACCCAAGCTAAGCTCGGCAAAACAAAGCCCAACCAAACCGAAAATGTGCGCCAGGAAGAACCCTTTCTTTACTAGTGAGGATATTATTTCTATCGATTAAGTATCTCCCTACAATGTTCCATTGGAGTGTAATTTTTCAACCAAGCACTGGCCTATAGATCTAAACATTTTCAAACGTTTTAAAAATCTCGGGTAGGTTCGAAATTTTAAATGCACGTCATAAAATTTTCTCTACTGACTTTAAGATGAACCTCGAAAATTTGATGTCCGTATCAGTGCTTTTAATATTTAATGGATATTAAGGAATGTTGTTTACGTGATACTAATCAAATAATGAAACGCTTGCAGCTATACACGTTAGCATGTCATACCAGTTGGCTTTCACACTTTCCGTGGGTGTTGAGTGGGGTAGTGTAAAGATGGTGTGAGTTTATCTAGATTCACGTCAACATATTGTAATTGATGTAGTCCGAGTGTACTACTCTGGCGCAGTGGGGGCGGTAGCGTGATCCAACACCATATACATGTATATACAGCACCTGGTTATGAATCTCCTAATCAGCCAAATTTAAGTGATATTTCATCGGAACTAGCATTTGGCATTTTAGATCGATTATATCATGACTGATTCGTTTATCACTAGACGATTTGACCACGATACTAAATTACCTAGATAATTTATAAACCACTTCCCCCAATGCATAGAGGATTATTGGCTCGCTCGTCCGTTCATACGGGGAGGAGCTGTGGTGATAAATGTACCCATCCACCTGCCTTACGTTCACCTCATGGATTTATATTACCTCTATTTTACTCTACATTGGACGTGTGATACTTTTTTTCAAAGTGCTCAGGAATTTATTGTCCATATGTCTCATGGGAGTTTTCGTTCAGTGTGATTGGATCGCGCAGCGGGTTTTCCTAAATAAAATTGAATTTGTAAGACAATTATCGTGAATATATTCGTTGGTATTAATAACGTGATATATAATTAACAGACCAAAAATATTGAGATAGGCAGATAAACCAGTAAAGAAGAGTAAAGATAATTAATTTATAACAGTGTAAAAAAGTCAAAAGTTGCATGAAATCCTTAGACGTATAGTAGGATTTCCGCCCAATCAGTAGTTCAAAAGAATCACATTTGTTAACATTTTGTAGTATAGGCGATTGCTTCAATGTTGCATCAACGGCTGAATGAGACTCGCAATGGCGAATTTAAATATTGGAGCTGTAGTATGTTTTGATTATGTTATTTTTGTTATGTTGATCGATCTTACTGCTGGCATGTACCGTACTCGGCGGTGAATAGCTGCTGGCGCTTATGGTGGCCGAGAGAGGTCAAAATTACAAACGCTGTGTTTTATGTAGATACGCGGCTTTTTATGTAAATACGCGATGTTTTATGAAAAGAAACGGTGTTTTATGTGAAGACACGGTGTTTTATGTGAAGACACTGTGTTTATGTAAAGACGCGATGTTTCAAGTGAAGACGCGGTGTTTATGTAAAGACGCGATGTTTCAAGTGAAGACGCGGTGTTTTATGAAAAGACACGGTGTTTTATGTGAAGGCACGGTGTTTTATGTTCAACACAGCGTTTTTTCATAAAACACCACGCTTATAATTTTGACATTTCTCGACCACCACAAAGGCTGACTAGTAAATTTATTATTATTATTGGTCGTTAAATTTACATTTCCTCCATGTAACACCAAGTATACCGGTTAATTGAAAAATAAAAAAGAACTCTTTGACTTGTTGTACGACATACATGTACTTAGATTACGAATGGCAATCGTCGCTTATAAAGAGCGGTCAATGTGTATTTCAATGTACTTGTTAATGGACATGTGCGCCAATCCAGTCAGCCTTCTCTCACCCATTGTACCTCCCAAGAAGGTAAGTAAGTGTCAAAGTGTCGAAAATGAAGGTTCAGTAATAGCGTTGGCCTAACGAGGTCTAATCTGAAGCGTGTAAAATCCGAAATCCAGCTCAAAACAGCGACAGGCTTTGCAAATCTATCTCGTTGATCTAGTTATTATTTGATATCTACTGTATATGGGATAATTCAGAACAGATTTAATAATACTGTAAACGCACCACAAGATTACATCTGTCGACAACAGCGAATTTCACACTTCAAGAATTATCTTGTTGGGTTTTACACATTTTTCTACGGATTTAAAATAATTTTATATAGAATAATTTTTAAATTTAATATGTACAATACGTTAAAGAAATAAAAGTTAATATTCAGGTCATGGATTTAAAATTTATACCGAAGGATATACAATTTGCTTTATACATTATTTAGCCGTACTATACGTACATATACGGCACAGGTTTGAAATGCAGGAAATATGCGAAGAATCAGTATCCACTTGCTACTCGTGCGGATGTACTTCATTCACTCCGAATGGGACATGAAACAAAAGGCAGAAGCAAACGGTGTGAAACTGAATACATTCCATACATAGATAAGGAATGCTAATGGTGTGGAGAAAAACGAGGACGACAAAATGAAGGAGAAATATATACTGATTATGCTCAAATATTTAGAAAATATCCACAGTTAACATCCTCGAAATGTGAAATGTGAAACAATGAAGAGCTTACCATAATTGAATGTTTGTTGTGTATGTTCGCTATCTCCTTGTAGACCATTAATCCGAGAGAGATGATAGTTTCGGTACCTATACCCTTTAAATGGATGGGCACAACATGCGCTATATGTTTTGATTAATTTTTATCCACGTGGCTGGCACAGATTGGTTCTGTTTTAAGGAGGGTTTTTTAGATCTTTGAGACTACCAAACCTTTTTTACACTTGTTCTTAATATGCGATTTCAATAAATTTTGTGAGTTAAAGAAAACTTTAAGCCGCAATGCAATCATTATTGGCTAATCATATTGCATTCCAATATTATTGATATCTTTAATCGTATATATTTATCGTACTATACAATTAGATGCTTGTACTGTACATGAAAATAAATAAATAAATTCAAAAAATGTTTTCCTTCGGATATTGTTTCTATTACAAAAGAAAAAACTGCAATACTTCCATGGAAATGAATACTTCAATTGAATTGCACACTTATACACAAGCGATATTATTTTGGTGCCATTTCTAGGTAGTACACACTTGTCTTACATTAAATAAACTAATTGCGTCAAGAATTAAAGACGATACAAAAATTTGTAACTACAGTAAGTGTACGACATTGACCAAATCCGGACATTTGGGTGGGATGATGATATCAGTAAAGAAGCGCATATCACTATAAACTGGAAACAACAAACAACTGAAAAACAAGACAATGAGAAAACATATATGTGGTGACAATAAATAGACTTATTTATTTTATTAATCCAACGTGAATTTAGTTTTACGACGATCTCAGGCATGAACGAATATTGATAATCGTGCTATTGTGTTGTGGTGAGGCGGTAAAATGTTTAATATACTAATTTTAAGAATCTATTGAAAATCTTTTAAAATCATTCGGTTATGTCTGTCTGAATGTCTATTATATAAAATGGATGTGTGTGTGTGTGTCTGGGCATCAATTGTTAACTGTTGATCCCAGAGCAAAATAAAAAGGGGCGATTTGGAATCAGCAGGTTCCTCCGGATGTTTTTACCTGGTTTTAAATAATTTAAAGTTTTTCTCTCATTAATAAAAAAATTAAAACAAATTCAGATATGCGATATTTAAATAAAATATATATCCAAAGATTTTATTTTACTACTAAAATATTTGAGAATATTATACCTCGGAATTTATAAGTAAAATTGACTACATTTCAAAAGGTCACTTCTACTGTGGTTATTTATGACTATGCAGGTTTTAAGCCCATTAATTCTCCTTGGGTTGACCCCGATTTGATACAAAGAAAGTATCTCTCAATATAATTCTCCTCTCTGTTTTTTCCTACTAAATCACAAGAAAATAATATTTACTTGAAAATTTGTTGTTTCCTCATATTTTATTGCTCTATGTACACCCCGAGCGAAGCCGGGTACCTCCGCTAGATGAAACCGTTTTGTTCAAAGTCGATATGATTTAGGCAATCAATAATATTGGATTTGTAGTGGAAGCAAAGTGGGCAAATGGAGGTGTGATGGTAGTTGTTTTTAATGGTCACTGGAGCAGAAATCCAAATATAATTTACAACTGGATTCTTAAACTTGACATGACCAATTGAAGCATCCTCGCATCTCCCTAAGAATGTGTCTGTCTGTAGGACTGTCGAGAGAAATAGAGGGAAACGGCAAGGAGGCATCATTGGACTTACCGGTCTTTGTTTGAGTTCTATTGATGTATATTTTAAATCCAGTTTAAATTAAATACAACAATTTTAAATTCACCGAAGTACGTTTTAAATACACACCACAGTATAATAATTCCATTGACAATTATTTTAGACCCGTAGAAAAAGGTGTGCACCAAAAACATTTAAACTTTTATAATGCTGACATGGGCTATCGCTTGAAGATTTGCAGAGTCACGTTGACGTGACGAATAATCAAAAGCGACTATCCACGCACCCTGGCTGATCCCCATCTTCATCCTCCCACTGTGCGTTTTTGGTACTGAAACTTTCTATCATATCTGAATCTCGGTGTGCCTCCATGGATCGTTTTATCTCTAATCGTGAACTGATTGACTACTTTAATTGCATCACTGTTCTGCATCTGAATCTTTTGACGTGTCTGTTTTTCATCAGGAGGTCCTGATGAAAAGAGTGAAGGAAGTCTATATTATTAAAAAAAAACATTTTAAAACCCTATTGATTGATTTAGTCTTTCCAATGCAAAACTGTCAATTTACTATGAGATTACATTCACATAAAACGGCTAAGTTATTCATAGATCACAAAGAAGGTAACACTTCTGCTGAATCCATACTGCTTATTGATATCGGCGTTTTATTACGATAATAGGGTAGACTGGGTCAATTTCGTCACTGTTTTTTCATATTGGCATTTTTATAAATGAAAGTTTATATTTAAAATTTGAATTATTTCAAATTGAGGAAGTTAAATTTTCATTACGTAAACAACTTTATATTTATATGTAGGCTTACAGTATATGACTTGAAACCCATTATTAACAATCATCTACTGTTTATATACGATCTGAAGTTGTATGCACTTACCAAATACCAACGTGACTCTCACGGTCACTTGTTCAAGTGGTAAGGATTTTCTCGCAAGACATCACGATGTCGTTTTGAGCAAGACAAATATGCTGATCTAGAAATGAGTCGTAGAAGACAAATAGGCAGCAGTGGAACGGATCTATCAACGGCCAGCACATCAGCGAAATTGACGAGGAAGGCTACAAATATCTCAGCATATATACAGTTACAGCCTGTTGGACTAGACTCTCAACACCAATAGGAAAGTTCGGATAACATTTGAGTATACTTGTATGTGCAGATCCAAACAGAATGTAGAAAGCATGATATATGAATTGAAAAGATGTGGAACCTTTGTACATTCGGTATAAACATAGAAATCGGAACGCCATACACTTTGTTTGAAGTCGCGGGGTGTGGCGTTCAGATTTCTATGGGTATAAACCACCATTTCTATACATTCATATGTTGAACGTGCATTTCAATTGATAAGTCTACCTCGCTAAACTTTTTTACACCATGACTGTATACAGTAATTTTTGCATTTGTTGGATAATGATTCTTGAGCGTAATTAAAACCGCTCAATTTTTAAATATACGTTTTTAATGTGTCTTTTCAAACTGAACAAATATCCTAACTGCCTCCAACATATGGCTCAATTATACAGTATTATACAGTATTGTGGCAATTACAGTCATAAAGAAAACAACTGATTCCTCATTTTAAGAATATAGGGTTTCAAAACCAATAAGTAATTGAATATCTTGAGGCTTTAATTTAAATGCAAAATACCAAAAGGTTTTGCAATTACAATATTGTGCCGTACTATGGCTTTCAGCAATAGGAGAATCTGTATATTGATATAAAATTCAAATACAGGTCGCTCAGTCACTCTGGTCTATTTTGCATTCAAAAATAGCTAATTCTTATATTTAATCCAAAATAGATCACAGTTATTGGGTAGTTTATAGTGAAAATATGTTTTAAAACGCCATACTCGTTATCAATATTGTTCATTTATCTACCTGCCAGCTGGCTTGAGTGACTGGGTGTCAGTCAAGTGTATCTTTTAGATAACAAATTTCACCAAATATACGACAAGTCATATATTCCTTCGTATAATTCGTAACCAATACTGGAATTCCGCATTGGAGCAGTTTCGGTAATCAGCCCTCATTAAGTTAGCAACCTGCCTGCTCTAATGAGTGCTAGATTTGCTTTCCTTTCATCCATGGTCAATCATGACCTGAATTAGTCGAGGAGGGGGCGGTGGTAAGTCTTCAACTCCTCCGCATGCCCGTTCACGATTGCCCAATTTTTAATCTATCAATGCGTCTATTTACTAGAGTATCAGATAATTTCAAGCAGTTCATGTAGATGAGTGAAAGGCTTGGGAATTTGAACTATTGAACGATTTACGCACGTAGTAATTGGATTTACACATAATTAGCAGGGGGCCTGCTTCCCTACTCGCATAACTACTTTTGCCGACAAAAATAAACTCTTGCCAGATAGTCTTGTATGATAGCTGTCGATACTAATCGGCGAGGAATGTCTTTTCGATGCAGTATGCACAGTAGGTTACCGGGTATACAACAACTCTATTTAGAACAGCCTTTACGATTCATAGTGTTGTTTCAAACATTATCTGTCGTATCATTAATAGAATTTCATCATAATAAAATATAATACAACAAGAACATTACTACATATAGATGCTGCCATGGCCATTTTGTGCAGAAGGCTGTAAGCCTATTGAGAACTTGTGGGGAGTGATGGTCAACAGACGTTACTGTGGTGGTCATGCTCATCAAATTTATTGAAACGAAGAGCAAGAATTGAAGAAGAATGCGCTAAAATAAATAAAAAAATTGAAGAGCTTTCATTTTATAAGCAGGACGTTTCTTATATCTTTGTCAACTGCAACTAAAGACAAATCTATACAAAAACGTCCTGCTTAATAAACTTAGTACCCAAAGAAAGCTCTTCTGTATATTTAGTTTTTCAAAAAAATGCGCTGAAAATTTCACTTGAAGAGTTTGCAGCCTACATAATACCAAACTTTATACAATTGCATTTAATTTTTCATTAGGCGAAACTTCTATTTTGACTGAGTAAAAAATTTAATTTCAATAACCAAAGTTTTAATTTTAGTAAGAAAAGCTTTAAAGTATAAAGTGAGCACAATCGGCACTCTGCCATATATAGGCGACAGTGTCCACGGGAGATTGACTGCTCTTGATATCGCCTGTTCACAACATACTGTATACTCGGCTCATCTCTTGTCACTTAATGGTTCTATGATGAAGTAGAATCAATAGACGAACTCCTTATCTTTCTTAACGAGCTTCAGAGAGGCGGATTGCTTACTAGCATTTAATGAGGGGAGGTGGAGTGAGGATTTCCACTGC
The DNA here is from genome assembly GCA_032274565.1 of Nematoplana nigrocapitula. NCBI lineage: Eukaryota > Metazoa > Platyhelminthes > Proseriata > Nematoplanidae > Nematoplana > Nematoplana nigrocapitula. The sequence continues at coordinate 5,924 of JAUYWV010088634.1, read as the reverse complement.
CGACCTACTCATACAGAAGAAATCTTGCCTTTCACGAAATTGCTCACTTCCAAACTTTCCCTTTATTTGAAACAGTTAACCTGAAATGCATAAAGACAATGAAATACTGTAGGATATGGAAATTTGTTTTCAATGTGGTTTAGGCTAATAACTTAATCATTCATAAAAATTTGTTTTTAAAAACTATTTTTCAATCAAAATATTAATTTTCAATAAAGATGAGGTAATTTTAACAGCAATAAAATTAGTCGTTCATGGTACTCAGGTGCACACTGTATTCGTGTTTAGTATCGAAATTAAATCTACTGAAATCTCGTTTAACTATAAACAATTTCGCTTTGACAGGACAGAATAGTTCAATAAATTTAGGTGAACACCTGATAGCGAAACTTTCCTCTTCAATTTTTCGATTTGATTTGATTTTCGATTTTGATTGCTCGTTTCTTGATATTTCTTATCATGGACATTGGACAAGCGCAAATTGAAGATAAAGGAAATCCCAATGCTTGCTAAGGTTTTTGCAGTAAAACTAATACATATATAGTATTTAGGGACGTGAAAGAGTATGTCAAAATAGAACTCACATTTATGGTGCTTCAAACAACAGTCGAAGGTTTTTTCACACAACAACAAAACGTGCAAGGTCGCATCAATAATTTTGCCAACAAAAGTCTAGATCGTGCACATTCCGAAGCTATCGAGACGTAAAGTATACATGCCGGTTTTAGAAGTGCATTACATTTGGGAATCCTTACTGGAAACACAACTGATATGCAAAGATTCCAGGGTTTCTTTCAGTAGTTGTTGGGGAAGGAATTTATAGAATTATTTGTTTGTCACATTTTGAGCAATTGTATATGGCAGTAGTAGGCTACAAGATAATTTGTGTTATCAACACTTCTTGGAGGATATTGCTGTGCGGAGTGTCAACGCGTCTTTTCCACCAGGCGCGGCACAATATAGTTAACATGCTTTGAGTAAATTTTGGTATATGTTTTGACAAAAATATTGATTACAGTTGGAGAAAAATCAGTTGTATTATACTGTATGTAACTTCACAAAATATGCATGTATGTGTGATAACTAGACCTCCATAAATTATTTTGTCAGATTGATGCACAAATTAAATTACAATTGCTATTCATCGGGAATGTGATGAACCACAGTGCATATATACTGTAAAGGCACCGTGAATTTATTTAACCTGCACGGAGAAAGTAAAGTCTTTCAAATTTATGTGTGAAAACAACGATGCATCATGGTGCCACTCGTTATCATATTTCAAAATGCCAAACTCGTCAATGTGTAGTATATTGATGAAGCGTTGCAACAATCGCGTACTACAGAATACATATTGACGTTAACAAATGAGATATTTTAAACCGTTGAGGGGAAAGAATTTCAATTGGCATATGTTACTCCGCTTTTTGGACGTTCGACTTTGAGGTTGCAGTACGATTTCAGCATACACCGTCAATGGTTTAAAAAACCCCATTTAATAACATCCTCTATAACCTAATTCTGTAAAACGAATATACAATATTGATATACCATCGGAGCAATCGCCTACTCATTGGTCATTATACCGTCTTCTATTAGAATATTGGCAACCATTACACGCCAATTGTGCCTGTTCTCAGCTTCCCTGTTTGCAATCCCTATGCTTTTACTTCCGCTGTATTTTATAATATCATCTCTCCAAGCTTCTCTCCCGTTTCCCTTCTGTCATGCCTTCAAAAAACCAAAGCATGGTAGCTGGACTGAGGATCCTCTCATAACGTGTCCTGCAAACCTCATTTTTCTTTTGATCAGACTTTCAATTAAGTATTTCTTATTTCCAATTCTTTTCAAGACTTCGTCATTGGTCACCTTTTCAGTCCAGCTTATCTTCAATAGTTTTCTGTAACACCACATTTCAAATTCATGTAGTTTTTTCCATAATGATCATTTTTCTAAATGTTCATGCTTCGACTACTGAAAATATGTAGGTTTTTAGTAATAATCTTTTCAAGTTAAGCTTGATGTCACTTCTCATGAATTCCTTTCGCCTTTCGAACTCTTCTTCTTACTTCAATCGCCTACTAAGAACTCAAATTCTTTAGCGGGCACGCAGTATCTATTGGTCGCTCTAAACCTCGGTACAAAAAAAGGGAAAAAGTTTCTTTTGACAAAATTATCTTGCAGGCTTCTGTAAATCTGATTAATATTTTGTGTCTACTTTTCTCCTATTTCATTTTCGCAGATTTGCAATGAAGTCTAAATTATTCTTTGTATTGCGATTCTCGAATAGTATCTTTAAAATAAAAGTAAGAGCGACACTGATTTCAAACATTTATTCGACGCGTTTCGGTCGTAACATCAGACCATCAGCAATTACATTCCGGAGCGGACTACATTCTGAAGCTATTCTAACAGTCATTCTGAATCTTATTTATAGAACTGTACCTTTAGAATAACTACTTATAGTTATTAATTTGTTTTGAATTTTTAGTATTATTTATACTCCGATCTACGTAAAACTTTTAATGTACTCCTGATGATGGTTTGATGTTACGACCGAAACGCGTCGAATAAATGTTTGCAATCAGTGTCGCTCTTACTTTTATTTTAAAGAAAAAATATTGTTGACCGATTTTCTATCTGGGTTTAGGGATTTGAAGAAGAGTAATGCGACGAAGAAAATAAACAAGTAAAAATAAAAATACGACGACGAAGAATACATGAGAAGTAGCAGAAAAAGAGATAGATAGATTTATCCATCCCATAAACATTGTGCCGTTGCCAACATAATTCTTATTCATGCAGTATTTAAAGGAGTCATTTCACGTTATTGTATATATGTTTGGTATAAACTGTATATACAACACTGTAAATATTTGCAAACTCAATTTATTCATGTATTCAGAGTGCAGCTCGAGCTAGACGCTATCGCTACTTGAATGATGGCCGTGGTGAAGAGTCCTATCTGACCGGCTCTACCGTTATGGTGGGTCCTCCAGGTCCTCCCGGAACGCCTGGTCGGAAGGTGAGGCAGACAACTTGCATGGTTTATTCAAAACTCTGTAAATTTAATTCAAAGAAATTCAAAATATTAATTCCAAACAAGATTTACATACATATTGCATATAGGCAGTGACAAATATGATACAATACATTTTTCTAATAAATTACATCTCAAAATGTCCTTCATTTCGTAAGGCTCTTTTGATAGTCCCTCATGGCATTCCTCAACACATCCAATGGAATGTATTTCCGTTCTGCTTTAAAAAATAAATTCTGTGCGTGAAGTCCACAACAAACACTTACCGGACACGCTATTGTCATCCATTTGTCGTGCCTGCCTGGTGTGGGACCTATCCAAGTTTAAATGCACTTAGAAGACAAATTGAAGCAGAAATGCTATGTATGTATACCACAAAATGGAGGACATTTTGAAATGTAATTTCCTACAAATACTGCATGCATTGTACTGCCTATGCAAATATAACTTTTCTTTAGAATATTATCTTTTTATCTTGATTTTTAAGTGAAAGTCATTTTAATCACCATGTATAATGATTTTAAACTTTTAAAAATAAAATTAAGCTATCATTACTTTGGATCTGATGAGGAAAGATGTGTCCCTCGAAATGTTAGCCATTTGAAATATATTTTGCTGATATTGAGGTTTACTAAAGAAAAAGTAGTGCTAATTCATAGTACTGGCAAAATATTTTATGCCAATAGTTACATATTTAGATTCATCATAATATTTCATACTTTATCGTTATCCTATCGGCAAATCTCAACTGCTAAGACTTTAGAAAATTTGAAGGACATAAATTCGCAGCGAAATGCATCGCTTATTCATTCTTTTCTTTACTATACTAAGGGCGAACCGGGAAGGACTGGTTTCAAGGGGGACAAAGGAGATTTGGGACTGCGAGGAAACAGAGGCAAAAAGGTAAACGGCGAACGTCACATATGATATCCCTATGAACTACAGCGTGGTCATTAAAAAACAGGAATTGCAGTCAATTTCAAAAGTTATTCGTAAATAAATATATATATATATATATATTAAATCTAATCTCGAATAACAATATATACAGTATGTACAGATGGTTCACTATGGGAAGGCGTGTTTTACCTGAGCCAATTAAAGGTTGCGATTGCATGGTTGGTCTTCACGCCATCTTACTGCTTTCTAAGTCTAAGGACGGTTTTACATTACACGATTGATGTCTTGAAACATCTATGGGAACAATCTTCTTCTTCTTTCTAGAATTCATAATGTCGTCTTTGCCGACCATATAATAAATGCATCACTTGACTGTCGAATTTTGCTAGCAGAACTAACTAATCAATAGCATAATGCTTTTCCTATGCACTTATTCATTTTAAGGAATCCAATTTAAATTGAACCAACCACGTGACGTGAGTCAAAAGTTGACTGATTTTTAAATTTTCTGCAATTTCTGATAGGCAACTGGACTCTGAAAGTGTAACAGTTATAGTATGGGGCTCAAACCGCAGTCATACTTGAGTCGACTTGATGAATTGAGTTAGTGAAGCAAGTAGCTGTCCTAATTGTTTGCAAGTACTGATTTTATTTATACTATTTATTATTTGCGTTTTGTATGAAATAGCATCACTTTAATAATCTTTGAAATCAAATTGTCCCATGTGATTCCATCAAACTGATGCGGTCTTGACTATCCACAAATTATGATGTTATTTTCGAGTAAATACTATGGTGTACTACTAGTAGTAGTAAGATAAATGATAAAGATAATTTTGACTATTGATAAAACTGCATAGAAGGAAACCAGTCTTCTACTCATATAAGGTAGTTGATCTTCATTGTTTATATTCTTCATTTCTAAGATCTCTGCAAATGTGCAAGCTACATGACACGTGTCCCTTGTCTCGTTTGGAGAGAGTTTTTAGATGAGTGTGTGCTGGTTATACCATAATGCGTGGTTTGCCTCGATCCCCCAGGATGTTGTTATTTCTAACGGCGATTTTACCCATTTAGTTGATTGTTTCACTCCATTTGGCTGTTTTACCCTCCTCTAGTCTCTGGAAATCCGCTAGGTCTTATTGGCCATTCTGGGGCGTTAATTACGGGTACTAGCTGTAACATGCTTGCCAGGAAACGAAAGCAAAGAATTAGGATCATTAAACATTCATACAAAGACAGTTTCAGGACATTTTCCTGTTTTGATCAATTGAAGCATTTTAGACAAGACGACAATACCAATGGTATATTCCACCTTTTGTGACGCAGTATGTCTTGCTGTTGATGCTGCCATATTCCTTTTGGAATACTGTAGGGAACTCCTTCTTCCCCTTTCTATATATCGGCCACGAATCACGGTTTACCGCAGACTCATAGCGGGGTAGGCGCAAGACGTCTACCGGGAATGCTGCTAATGTACTTACTCCAGGAGTTTTCGTCGGTCTTTGAAGATCTCTTTAGGTGACGGATTAAGTTTCCATAGACATCGACGCCAGTGAACAACCTCCAAATGCATCTTCCTCGGTGGTGTCAGCTCGCACTATACCGCCGCCATGTCGTCGGCGAACAATGATATCATCCACTCCTTAGGCATATAATCTGGCATGTCATTGATAAAATCATTGAATAAGGTTGGAGCCAGCACCGAACCTTGTGGTAGGCCTTCATGGAATATCCTTTTTTGCTTAAAATGCTAGTACCCAGTTTTACTCTTTCTGATCTGTCCTTCATAAGTGCTCGGATCCATTTGGTATAGCAGATTGGTACTTAGTTTGTCGATGAGGCCATTACGCCATGTCCGGTCGTATGCACAGTTGAAGTCAAACAGGGTTATGATAGATACCTATTTAGTGGGGCGGCTTAGCCCAAATATTAAAAAGAATTGTGCATTTTGTGATACAAGCACCAAATTTGGCACAGATGT